>JAOVYX010000797.1:0-13282 GCA_035668315.1 Drosera spatulata
ATATAATAATGATTAAAAATTATTTTTTATAAATTTATCTTAAAATATCAATGATTATATAAATTATATTCATTTATATAAAATTTATAAAAATTATGATACTGACATAATACATCATATAAGCTGAATTGTACATAGAACGCTAGGTAAGCTACTCATCATCACATGCCTTGTCCCCGGAACCAGCCAATCAAAACCTCAAAAGGGCACCCCATCAGCTATTCCACCATGTGAGGGCAAATGTTTCAACCTTCAGTTCCTAATCAATAACGCACTCCCACTTGCTATCTCATGATAATTAAAATATTATATAATAGTTATATTATTTATTATATATTTTGATGTGTTATTTTTTATTAATAAATGATATAATATGAATATTATTTTGATCCAGGATTATAGTTCATGACATATACAATGTTTGATGTTTCACGATAAATTTATAAAAAACATCATTTGTTCGTCCTCCAGATTATTCGTAATGCCATTATCTTTTTTTGTTAACTTGGTTCCAAATTTTACTTGCATGAAAAATGTTGTCAAAAAACTTTAGAAGCTAATAATAAGTGAACTTTCTCCAGAATTTGTTATGGTTATAAGTAATAACAGGGTTTCTTGTTGTTGTAAATTGTAGTAAGTGAACCTTCGAAGGATGGTAACTGACTTGTCGTCAAATGTGGTGGACTGAGTGAAATGATATGGGACGTG
Source organism: Drosera spatulata (assembly GCA_035668315.1). Classification (NCBI taxonomy): domain Eukaryota; kingdom Viridiplantae; phylum Streptophyta; class Magnoliopsida; order Caryophyllales; family Droseraceae; genus Drosera; species Drosera spatulata. The sequence continues at coordinate 709 of JAOVYX010000797.1, forward strand.
CTGTTATTACGAGTGTACTGCCTTAGCTGGTGGCTAGGTATGACAAAAAATATTTGGCAACCTGATGCGTATTACCAGTGTGCCAAGACTAGAGATGATGGAGACCATATATTCTTTCTTTGTTCTTGTTTTTAAGATTTGTCCAAAACTTGTTATTTCGTAAATTTAGTTAAATAATATATATTTTATTTTACATTTTTTTATTTTGATTATTGATTTTTCTTTTAAAAAATACATGGGCCATATCGGCGGGCATGTTATTGCTCAATATAATTGGTAGTACTACATGTTTTCAAAACGATTTAAGAAGTTCAGTCTTATTGGACAACTTCGTTAGCTTCCCTACATACTTTGGAGCAACAAAATTAGAGAAATTATCCGTAAATATCACTTAGAAAAAAAAATTATCAATAAATATCATTCTTTTTGTTTTTTTCACGAAAATATCCCATTAATATTTTCTTTTTCAAATCAAATCCGTTTTTATGATTTACAACTCTCTTTTATTTTATTTTTTATAAAATATATTGTTTTCTACATCTCAAAGATAAGATAAATGTTAGTTCCACATCTTTTTTTACTATTTTATTTTAAACTGTGAACGAAGGAGTGAGAAGTCACGACACCAATGGCTGCCAAAGTCGATCCGTGTAGCTTGCCAGGAACTCGGATTGGCAACTTCACTAGTCAAGTTATACTTCCACTTGCTCATACTATTGAGAATGAAGAGGTTAGCAGCACAAATATTTACAACCTTTTTCAATCACGTTCTGGGCATAATTCCGTTAATTTTTTTAATTTTATTTGTGCTGTTAGCTCTTGGAAGTCATAAAGGTAGAGGGTTTCGCTCATTCCCCTGGAGATATTGTAATGCCCAGAGACATCTTTCTCTCACAGGCAACTAGGCCGCGGCCTTGTATTGATGATGGGTGACGATCGCGACGGGATGGATGTCCTCTCTGAAAATCTTATACATATAATATAATAATATGTTTTTAAGAAAAACTATCATATTCATAATATATCTTTTTTTATTCATAATATGTTTATTTTTCACAATATATTATATGCAATGTTTAAATATAAAAAAACTAGGAGTTCGGATTATACCGAAAAACTACAATACGTTTGATTTTATTATAGTATGTTTTTTTCATTCACATTATCGTTTATTCTCTCATTTCATTTTTTTTCATATTGCAGTACATGTTTGCATGACGTTCTCTCCGATAAGGATCGACGATAAAGAAAGATGATAACAATTGCGAATGAGAATATCAACATGTGCGAATCAGTACGTCAGTTTTTTGAGAATTAATGCGTTAACCTCAACAATCAGTATGCCATTTTAATATCGTGGTGGCGATGTATCGTGATGACGGCATCATCTCAAGAAAATCAATATAGGATTTAAAAATAATGAATTTTAGGGATTTGAATTTTGATGTAATTTTTATATCTGGGAAAGGTGATCTTATAATTGTTTATAATTGATCAAGGGTGTTTGATAAGAATGAAATTATAATAGGATATTTTTGTATAATTAAAATTACATAGGATATTAATCACTCGACAAATCTCTTGAGTGTTGAATTAATTATACCTCATTGTAATGATAAATCCAGATCTCCGACTTCCATGACATCGTAAGTAATATTCCTTTTGTCATAATATAAATATAATACTTTAATTGTGTGTATATATCAATTTGAACTTTGACTCGCATCGTAACACAATCAAACATCATTTTTAACAAAACTATAATAAAACACTAATAATAGTTTAAATTATATAATTCGACTATGTGATATATTATAATTTTGTTAAATATTAAAAACAAAAAATAAAACTCGTATACGTTGAATAACGTAAGTGAAAGTGATGCATACATGTTAGGATCAAGTACAACTCATAACCGTGAATCCGTATCAGTTAACTTGGACTATTTATCAAAAATCATAATCTACACAACCCATCAGCGATTAGTCAGCAAAAATGTCAAAGAACTAAAAAGCAATTTACGGTCGTTTTCTCAACACAGTCGCAAGATAATCTCCACTTATCTCACAAATGTGCGGACGTACGGACCCGATTAAACATATGCTCCTGTAATTTTCAATTCCCAATTATCATCACGTCAACAACTCGACCAATCCAATCTCATACTCATCTCAACCCTTTTGCTACTTCAAAAACGACATCGTTTTCACCACACTTTTGCACTTTCCCCTCACCCAACGACTCCTTTATCCTCCACAATCATTCACAAATTCTCAAACCCATTTTGATTTTGATTCGATCTACACATTTCGAGCCACTTAGGGGGACCAAATTTCCATCAAAAAATAATGGCCATTACATGAACCCATGAACTTAGGCAAACTTCAAGGAGCCAATTTTTCCAATTTTTCCATCTTTTAGCTCTGAAATTGTTGTGGATTTGGGGGATTTGGTGAAAAGGGTACAAAGGGTTTGGATCAGAATCGATGGGCTTGTTCAAATTTGGGTGTTTTCTGTGGGTATGTGTTGTGGGTCTGCTAGGTTTGGGGATTTTGTGTGGTGTGAGAGCTGGGGATATTGTTCATGATGATGATCGAGCTCCCAAGAAACCTGGTTGTGAGAATGATTTTGTCTTGGTGAGGATTTTGTGTTACTCTTTTGGGATGAATACTTGCTTTTTGCTTCTGGGTTTGCTTCAAATTTTGGTTTTTGTTCTTTTTTGCTGATTTTGTTGTGAATTTGGGGATCTTGTTGTTAGGTTTTGATTGGCTGCACTTGGGGGAGTGATCTTGTTTTGCTGAAATTTTAGATGTTTTCTTGTGATCACTTGTATTAAGACTATGGATCTGCTTCAACTTTGCTTTTTTGCCCCCCTTTTTTGGGTTGCTTAGCCTGCTTTGATATGAGCAAGGAACTTGCTGTAGGTGTGCTGATGGAGGGTTATTTGATTAGGGTTTCAATTGGAACTGCTTGTGATTTTTCTAACTTTGTATTGACTATCTTCTGTTAGTTATTCATTTTTGTACTTCACAATAAAAAACCATCTAGTTGACTTTTGATGTAAGAGAGTTGCTATCGGCCAGCTTCCTATGTTGTCAAGGCACTCATGTCATGGAGGAGCTTTTGGAACCAAGTCTAGCATAAGGCATAAAATTAATTGTCCTGAAAACTGTTAGCACCTTTTCTTTATTCGGTCCTTCCGAATTGGCAATTGAGTTCCTCTATTGGGATGCAGTAAACCGTGAAGTACTTAGATTGTTAGACCTTATCTGGGGTTTAATTGCCAGCTACATTAGCAACCATGATATTTTGCGAATACTACATTGTTTGCTTGTTTGTTGCCCCAAAAGAACAGATTGTATTGTATTTTTTCAGAAGGGCAGGGTTAAGCACTTCGGCTTATTACCGTACGTTCGTCGTAAATAGTTGTTTGACATCCTATCTGAAACAAGGCTGGCAGTAGTTCTTATGGTCTCCATTGTGTTCATTTCTTTATGCCAATTGAGTTTTCTATGTGAAATGTTTAAGGAATATTTTGGAAGACAGAAAGAAGTTCAGAGACTTCTAGCTCTAGAGAAGGAAACTGATAAGTTTTTCCAGGCCCTAAGTTTCTGAGTTTGTGTGTGCTATTCGTCGAAATAGTAGAAACCCCTATGCATATCTACTTGTTACATCTTGGATGTACAACCATTCCACCGAAGTTACAACTGATATCATTTGCTCTGGTTCAGTTGCACATGCCTGTTAATCTTGGCAAAGGATGATCTGTTGAAGCTTTCTGAGAAACAACCCTATTGAAAGGTCAAGCTTGTGTTAGATGACCCATGTGTACCATTTATTTATATCTTAATGTGGTGGTTTTGATTCATGGAAAATACAGAGACTTTTGTACGAGGGCCAAATATATGAGGATAGTAGGCTGTGACTTGGGACCTTTGGTCGAAACTACTGTGGTGATATTATTTTGATGAACTAATACTACTAAAAGCTCAAGCTTGTCAATGTTGTGGAATATGTAATTTATTAAGGGTCTGTTTGGTATCATTTCTGTTTTCTGTTTTCTCTTTTCGTTTTACTGACTGATGAAACAAAACTGTTTGGCTTCATTTCTGTTTTCTGTTTCTTATTTTCGTTTTTTAAACGGATGAAATGGAGACAAAAAACAAAAAACCTAGAAAAAAAGGTTTTCTATTTCCGTTTTCTGTTTCATTTGAGTACTATATTCAAGATTCCTTTACACAATCATTTTATTTTATAAAATGATTTTGATTTTTGTTATTGGTTTTCTACTTCAGTTACTGGTTTTGGTTTCTCTAGTTTTGAGCTATTGAGTAACCTAAGGGCTTGGAGTAGCTACAATGGTTGCCGTCAATTGGCTACAGTGTATTGTAATTTGTTTTTGATATACAATTTTATTATTATTTTTGTACTAAAATTTGATAACCGTGTACAATAATTGATCAGTTTGGTACAATATACGAAGAGCATCTTTCTGTATACAATTATCAAAATACACTACATAAAAACTAAACTATTGTACACAAAAAAGCAAATTGCAGTATTCTGCAGCCAGTTGGCTGCAGCTGCTGTAGCCTCGTATTCCCCATTTAGTATGGGTATCTGACCAAACCTGCTTTGATATGGTTTTGGATGAGTTTGTTCATTGTTGAAGAGGCCACTATCAGTTTTGATGTATATAGTAGTATTTTGCGAGGTTGGCTCTGAATGACGGTGTTTTTTGTTAGGTCAAAGTGCAAACATGGATCAATGGACAAGAAGGTAGAGAGTTTGTCGGAGTTGGTGCTAGATTTGGTACGACAATAGTTTCAAAGGAGAAGAATGCAAACTATTCGCTTCTTACTCTTTCTAATCCTCGAGATTGCTGTAGTCCACCAAAGACGAAGGTTCTGCTTCCTTATTTGTTATATGCAATTCACAATTTTTGTGGTAATGGCAAGAACCGAACGAACTCATTTTATGCTTTTGTAGCTTGAGGGAGATGTCATCATGGTGGAGCGAGGCAACTGCAAATTCACTACTAAAGCAAATGTTGCACAAGATGCTGGTGCTTCAGCTGTTCTCATCATAAACAATGAAAAAGGTAATTTCCAAAATCATATAGGTAGCATCTAGTAAATATTGGAGGGATGCTGAGGTCAATAAAGTATTAAATACATAGTGGTTCAATTTTCTTGTTATGATAGCATTCTTGTTACGAGGAGCTTAGATTCTTGATGCTCTCGATGTCTTGAAGCGAAGAGGTGGTTGGCTCTTTTGGTTAAGGTGAATTATACATGGTGCATAACTGGGACCTATTAACATTGAAGAGCTTAGATCCATCACGCACTTGATGACTTAAAATGAAGAAGTCGTTGGTTTTTCTTGGTTAAGGTATATTCATAAGGGCATGATGAGGACTTATTAACACTAGGAATTTCTATTTGTTTGAGGTATGGTCCTGTCTCTAATAGTTAAGTGGCAAATTAAGCACGTTTGGTTCCTACCCACTTAGTGACCTCTTAAGTTCAATACCGCATAGTAGCATTTAACCAAACCCTCAAGATGGTGCCTCATGAGTATGTACTGCTTAGTACTACTTATCACTTAAGGAAACATTGGGTGAGATGATGAGGAAGTCCTGTTAATTCTTCTCTAAGAAAAAAATCGGTTTCACCAGTTTCGATAAGGTTTTAATTAGTTAAAACTGTGATGTCCTTTGTGGCTAATGTGTTATTCCACCTTATAGTTGGCTTGTGTTGGAGCTGAATAGAAGTTTTCCCCATAGTTCTTTATATGAATGGATGAAAACTGATAAAGTATGGGACTTGCCTGCCTAATGTGAGTTGTGGTTTTTCCTCTCCTGAAATGTGAAAGAGTAGGGTCAAGAGCATAATCTTTTTCATCATCAAATTATCTCTGAATTTGTTTAATTCGATGCAGAACTTTACAAGATGGTTTGTGAACCAGATGAGACTGATCTCGATATTCACATTCCTACGGTCATGCTCCCTAAAGATGCAGGTGTAAGCTTGGAGAATATGCTGCTTAATAATACCTCAGGTAAGGTGCTCCCTTTAACATATCACCTTATGGTCATCAAACATCAAAACCTGGATTAGATGATTCATATTTGGTGGTCTAAAATCTCAATGTTTATATTGTATTCTGATCTCCATCAGTATCTGTTCAACTATACTCTCCTCGGCGGCCTGTGGTGGATATTGCTGAAGTGTTTCTATGGCTGATGGCTGTTTGTACCATATTGATCGCATCATATTGGTCTGCATGGAGTGCTAGAGAAGCAGCTATTGAACATGACAAACTGTTAAATGTAACATTTCTTGATACTTTCTGGTGTCACTGCCACTAAGATAAAACATGTGCAGAAAGGCTCATTGTTCTTAAGTGGTTATCTTGTCATAAGCTTTGGTAAAGGAGGTGTGGTATATGTTTGAGGAACCTCCTATATAGGAAGCGGAAACTTGCAGGATCTTGTGTCTTGACTATTCTCCCTCATATGGATGCCTTTTTGTGCCTGAATCGTAAAAAAATGCACTGTTTGTACACTCTACAAAATGCAAAATTTATGGGTCAGAATGATTCAATCTCTGAACTTCTTGATGTACCTGCTATAATACCATAGCATCTTAAGAAAGCTACCATATCAAAAGTAAAAGCATGTTCTAGAAGGTCCATTATAAAAGGAAAAAAGAAAAGAAAAAAAATATTGTATATTAGATGTCTCCCTCTCGCAAATTCCCTTCTTAGGCGTGAATTCTGAACAATACAACGGGGTATGCTATACCGAGTGCTAACTAGAACAATTCAAATGTGTGACTTCTGCTACATCTATTCTGATCTTATGTTCAGTAATCTATTCCATGAAAAAGGCAAAAAAGACTCAAGCTTGTTTATTAGGAACCTAGCACTTATAAATTCTAGCTTATAACATCTATAGGAGTAGCTTAATGACTTTCTTTTTTTGCTATAATCGGTAGGAATATGCGTATCCTCATGTACTGATGTTGCAAAGTTGATCTTTAGGATGCTTCAGATGAACTTGAAGATAAGAAGGGCCGGAGCTTTGGTGGTGTAGTTGAGATTAGTGTGACATTGGCTATCCTCTTTGTTGTTGTTGCATCATGCTTTCTCGTTCTACTTTACAAGCTCATGTCTGACTGGTTCATTGAGCTACTAGTGGTTCTCTTTGGGATCGGTGGTGCAGAGGTGTGTGCTATTAATCATTGGTTCTAATTTATTTTGATAAGGAATCTGCTATTGTTCCCAACCGATCATTATCAGGCATCATGTTTTCTAATTTCAGGGCCTTCAAACTTGTTTGGTGGCTATATTATCAAGGTAATTTTTCTATGGGCTCACCCTTTCTATTTCCGAGTTGCTTACATATCATTCAATTTCCAAAAATTTGTCGTATGGCTTAAACTATGGACATTTGATAGCATTCAAGGATCTCTTTCAGAAGTTTAATGAAAATATTGTTCATTAACAGGGTATTTAAATCTGCTGGGCAGTCGTTTGTTAAACTTCCTTTTCTTGGAGCAGTCTCTCACCTCACTCTGGCTGTTACCCCATTCTGCATCGCTTTTGCGGCTGTTTGGGCAGTGTATCGCAATGTCTCCTTTGCGTGGATAGGTCAAGATATCCTTGTGAGTGCAATACTCTCCCCTATTTCTGGGCTCTCTAACAACAAATTATAAATAAAAAAAAATTTACTTCTTCACCTCCTCCAAAGTCGATAATTTCATTTTGCCTACTAAAATTAGTTATGGTGAACGCTTTCCCCAAGATCTCCTGCAATTCGGGAAATAGTTTCTTTGTTTTTCGAGACAGGGGAAAGACCATATACATCTCATCCAAGACGGGAATATAGGGTAGTAAAATTGGAGTATTGACTAGTTTTAGGGGGGAAATAAGCTATCAGCTTTGGAGGAACAGGCTTAATATAAATATGCAAGTTCCAGGGGGTTAAATGTAAGAAGTCCTCATTCTTGATTGTAATCGTTGATATTGTCATCTGTTTGTGTGTTCTGTTGGTCAATACTTGTTTTGTTTCTTCTGATCAGGGAATCGCTCTTATAGTCACAGTTCTACAAATTGTGCGTCTACCAAATCTAAAGGTAAAGCTGTTCTGTTATTTAATTTTCTTGAGGTAGTTTTATTAGACTGAAATTTTTCTTTATGATCATTATAAAATCATAGTTTAATTCATCGATTTCTAAAACATTTAGAGCTTGGACAGCATCTGGTCTTAGTTTTATAATGGACATTCATAATAAACGTACTCTACCAATCCTCACGTCTTGGGAATTGGGTGTAGCGTATCAAAGAACGAGACTACAACAAAAATCCTGAATTCTATGCCACAAGTTTCATGTACTATAAGCCTTGCATACTGCAAGCGAATTGAGTAAACACCTAAGCCTAAGGCATTCCCTTACTTGGTTGCATATTAGTGGTCTGATATGTAGCTCATGGTGTAATTTGTCAGACCTCTCCTTAATCTCTTGCTTGCTGAAATTTTAATGATCTTCCCGGGAGTCTGCATGTATGCAGCCATAACCTAGAGGTTAAGAAGACACCTTAACTAGAATGTCTGATGTTCTAGCCTACGACCCACACAGTTCTTAAGAGCTAATCAGTTTCTAGAGAACACCCTAGGAGGGGCTTATGTTGCCCTTCTGTCCTAAATAGTAACCAAAGTCGTGGATTTTTTGCTAGCCATACAGAAACCGGATTTTTTTTGTGTAATTTGTGTATAATTCAGATTTTTCATAAAAACACAAGAAAAATCTAATTTTCTTATGGGACTATGAGGCTGTAGTTTGTTTTTAGTATACTGCATTTCGGTTCTTATGTACAGTACTTTGATACTTGTATACAATAATATGCACTTGGTATATTGTGCCAAGCTGATCAATTACTGCGCAAAACTGATCAAATTGCTGTACAGAACTGATCAATTACTGTACAGAATTATAGAATTTCAATATCTTTACTAAACACCTAAAATAAATTACACTACACTAGCTACTCCAACTCCTTTTTTTAAAATGTATTCAAAATAACTTAAAACATCACAAAAAAAAAAAGAAGAAGAAGAAGAAGAAGAAGAAGAAGAAGAAGAAGAATTAACAACATTATAATTCTCTATCTCCATCGGCCACAAAGGCACATCGACCCCGTCATTTTCCCGTTTAAAACCTATATTACTCTCGTATTCCATTCTTTCCCGTATTAATCACCATAACGTTCTAATGCCGTATTTATCATTACATTTCGCATTCTTTTTTATTTTTCCCTTAATTTATGTTTGTCAAATTAATCCCGGATTTAGATTGTGCGTGGAACAATTAGTCATCCCAATGGATAAGTCTTTAGCTTAATATTTCTTCCTTAGCTTCTCCTATCGGTAGTAATTCACCACATTACCCAAAACCTATATTAATTTGTCATGAAGCTTGCCAACATTGCTGCCAAGTTGTCGCTGAATGTTTGCATGATGCATTTGAAGCCCTTTTGAATAAGTCCAAGATGAATGCTCATCGACCTACTAGAAGTTTTATTAGATTTTATCAATGGGCTATTGGACTGCCGATAGCCACTGTGATATAATGAAGATTCAAAGAAGCATATGGTGTCAGCTTCTTGGTGCTGGCCTTGATCTAATTACTAGTATTAAAACGTACTGATATGCTCTATGCTTTTTTCCGATAAAGCCTTGTTGTTTCAATTTTTAAGAATTTCAGCATAAATGTTGTTAGTCTCAGTCCTTGGTGAGCTTCCTTTTGACATTTTGTGGTCTTTGAATCAGGTTGCAACAGTACTTCTGTCTTGTGCCTTCTTATATGACATATTTTGGGTGTTCGTATCAAAATATATTTTCCATGAAAGCGTGATGATTGTGGTAAGCTTTTCCTCTCACCTTATTTCCTTATTTAATTATTTGCATCACGTAATGTTTAGCCTTCTTCTAAATCCTGATTGCGAGCTTTTCTCCAAACAGGTTGCACGTGGTGACAAGAGTGGGGAGGATGGTATCCCTATGTTGCTAAAAATTCCACGCATGTTTGATCCATGGGGTGGTTACAGCATCATCGGCTTTGGAGACATCCTTTTACCTGGGCTGTTGGTTGCTTTTTCACTTAGGTATTGGTTTTCCTCTCGTCCCTGCTTTTTCTGGTTGTACTACGGATGTTTTAAACATGGGAGTCTGTGACTACCATTTTCTAAATGATGATAAAGGTTTTTTACCATCTTATGGGGTCGGCTCTACGGATATGCGACATTCTCCTTTGTCATGTATATTGTATAATGTCGTCCATGACATCATGATAAGTTATATAGTACTTCAAGGTTTTTTTCAACATCTCTTAAGTTTTTTCTCTTTCTTTGTTCATTGGCATCCTATCCATTATTTGATGTGGTCACGCCTCCTCATTTGTGTTTCAGCAGATCTACGTTTAGCATGTCTGTACCGCATCACCATAACTGTGACTCTCTCATGTTGTCTTTTATTGATTTCACCACAAATTTTCTTGTGTAATCTTATCCTGGATCTTATCTTTTCTTGTATGATCGTTCATCCATCTGACATTTTCATCTTGTCTTTTATGTACTCATCTTTTGTACATGCTCTCTCTGAAGTGAACTGCCCCATACTTTGACTCATACAACTTTGTTAGCTGAATAGTTGTATTAGTAAAACTTTTCCTTTAGCTTGACTGGTTAAGATCACGTAGCACTCATGATGTGCTCTTACTTTTCTGCCAACCTATTTTAATCCTATCTTGAAAGTTGAAAGAGTAAAGTCCGTGACAAATTAGCATGCTTTCAAGTTTCAAGAACCCTGTTGTGGATCAATTGTGCTCTAAAGTAGAGAATCAATTTACTGAAACCAGAAGATGTTCTTCAGGATTTGAGTTCTTGATTTGAATGCAGTAGTGTTCTCGTTTCAAGAGAGTTTTTGAGGATTAATGATATCTCTGTCATGCTCGACAGGTACGATTGGCTGGCAAAGAAGACACTTCGAGCTGGATACTTTTTATGGGCAATATTTGCATATGGTTTAGGTAAAAAAAGTTTTCCTTTTTTTCTATGCTTCTTTTTTCTATTTTGAGCTGGAACGCTTTCTCGGCAGCTTTGGTTCAATCTCCTGCATTACATCTCTTTGTGTATGATATTAATTCTCTTTAGAGTTCAATAGGGACATTAAGAAATGATGTGTAGCATTGCAACCATGTTTTTCTTGATTTGGAGAAATGGTTTGGATTTATCATGAATTGTGTGAATCAAGTCTTGCATGACACTGAAAAGTAGTTATTGGTGTTTTGGTAATATCGGATTCTTGAACTTCTTGGCAGGTCTTCTCGTCACATATGTTGCATTGAACTTGATGGACGGACATGGGCAGCCCGCTTTGCTTTACATCGTCCCTTTTACACTTGGTAAGTGTACTTATTCCTAAATCATTCTCATAGCAGATCCTTAACTGTTTTGATTTGTTTGCCAACGAACTATCACTCTGTCAAAAACTCAATATTCAGTTCGTGGTACAACTTTTGCAGCTTACTGCATTGTGATTAATGAGCTTTTCCTTGCCATATGTGATGGAAGACGGGTTGTGGGTTATAACATTTGAAGAAACGCATCCATGGAATTTGCGTTTATGTTTATGATGCTCTTGTTTTGTACTCAATCTACTACGATACATGAAGATATGAATTTGCATCTTAACAATTCCTGACTAATCTTGTGGATGACACAGGGACCTTTCTCATGCTGGGACTGAAGAAAGGCGATCTCAAGATTCTGTGGACAAGAGGGGAGCCGGAGAGACCTTGCATGCATTACCAGCTGCATGCCAATGAGGCCGAAGAGTTGAGTCAAGATAGGTAGGCGCCACGCTCAGGTTCAGAGGAGGTCTGCTTTCTCCAGGAACAACGTTATAACATCGTATGGAGACGACCAAGGCTGGTAGAAGTCAATTCTCCAGTCAACGTACCAACTGTATCATTCATGTGTAGTCTCACTGATACGTGTAGGATGAGCCAAGGCTTGATTTGTATGAAGTGCGATTCTTCGAGGCTAATTGTAAGCTAGCGTGACAGAAAATGTTTACCAGAAGCATGTGATCTTGTAATAGTCCATTATATATTGTGATGAAGTTCTAGTGAGGGTTGTTTGTGACAAACTCTTGTACTCCATTTAATACTAACGCAACCCATATTGACTGCTCGACATACATTTGCTTGCAACTAGCGTTAGACGTAGTGTTCAAGCGGGCACAACCAAGGATTGACCAAAAAGGTCTGCAAATCACGGAAGCAAAGACTACCCAAGTGTGTATGAACTCTATCAAACTCATCGAATGTGAAAACAAGTAATGGATTTTGTCGAATCAAATTCGACAATCTTTTGGTCTTGATCAACGGGGTTGAGATATTCTATCAAGGGCAAATGCTGAGTTTAGCCATCAACTTTAGTTGCGTCGGCTATACTGTGTAATTTATAATAGGAAAATTGTTGAGACCTTTTTTCCCTTTTTTTTTTTCTT
>JAOVYX010000798.1:0-13282 GCA_035668315.1 Drosera spatulata
ATACTACTTGTAGTCTATTTGGCTTTACACTTTTTAACCCTTTTCATGACCAACATGAGGATGTGTTATGTGCTTTTGGTAAACATAAACTCCTGGAAACATGAATTTGTATTCCGACTGCGCATTAAGGGAACATTTGCCACTATGCGGCTGATAAACGCAGGATTAGAGCTATGACGGAAGAAATATAACCAAATTCCGCTAATAAAACGCAGGATGAGAGCAAATGACGAAAGAAATATAACCAAATTTGGTTTTGGTGACGAATGAAGATTTTGGATAACAATGATGCTAGATCGGCCGAGAGGTCGGTCCAGATAGACGATCACGGTCAGACCACACTATGTTTCTCTTGCTTCTAAGCGGATAAGTGAAGCGATTGAACAGTACCTATCGAATCAACAATCGCACACGCTAGAGTAAGAATAGTATGCACACGAGTTATGCCGATCATCCAATGTGGACTCTAGAGCTATCGATACCAAGCAGTCCCTACACATTATTTGCATCGTAATTCAAAGTTTAACACGATAAGCTCGCTCGTCGATACCAAAGTTTGTCTTATGCTTATTGTGTGTTTAGAAGCATGTGAAAAGAGAGGTGGTCCAAGTTCATAACTCTAAAGCGAAGTTGACTCTTCTATCTTATTCCGATCACGTGGATGTAGTCGTATAAATTCCAACCATGTGAACATTGAATAAAAGCTCAGAGATATAAAAACTCATCCAACTACGTACTGTAAAGTTGGTCTTGACATATAACTCCACATTAATTATGCATTTTAAAGTTAATTATTGATTCGATTAACACAGTACTGTTTGTTTGATTTTGAAATCCAGGCTCTAACTCTCCATTTGTTTTTGAAAGCAACTCTTCATTGTTATGTACTCCCCATCATCTCCTTTATTTTACAAGAGTTTGACCCGATAAGTTTATTCATATGAACTTTGTCTCATGTTGCGATCATATATTATTTTTTTTATAAAATTAACATGAAATAATAATGATAATTTAATTTTTGTTTTTCAAATTTGAGTTAATTTTGTTATATCGTCAAACCAAGTTTCCAAAAGTCCTGCTTCCTCCGTTCCATAATACAGAAAACATATTGATCCGACATGTAGATGTATGTGTGTTAAATTTTTTATGAAATTTGATAACTAAAGAATAGTTTTTGAGTGATAACGGGATTTACTATAACACTTATGAGTGAAAATAATAAATATATTGTAATAAATGATGATTATTTTGATAACTTTTTATATGAAATAGTTATTAAACATGATATGTTATATTTAAAACGATTAAAATAAATAAATATTATATTATAAAACGTAAGAAATATAACGAATAGTGTCAAATTGTTATGCTCCAACAGAAGAAACATTAGCAGTACTTTAATAGGAAAATGGGGTGAACTTCCCAAAGTCTCTGACGCTAGAACTCCAAAAGCATAGAAAAACACAGTAAAAATGACATAGAAATGTGAACAGAATAAAGCAGAATACAGTGACTATTCAACCACAGAGAGGTAAATTTGAACCTATTTATCACTTTTACTACCTCAAAAACAAGATAAAAGGACAAGTCTTTATACGGCTACTCAGAATTTCACAGCTACCATTCCAAGTTCCACTTTCTACTATCCATGTTACATCCATTTATCCTCACATCAGCCAAATACCCAAAGTGGAAAATGAATGTTATCACAATCATTTTTCACAAACTCTTTGAACTCATTAGGATTTCATATGATTTGATGATAATTATTCGAATCTTCGAACGAGGGAGACGGTTCAAAAGAGACTGCACGCTTAACCCTACATAGCATCCCTTTCCCCTGTGCAATGGATGAACAATAAACAAGATTCACATTGCCAAAGGGTTATAATTTAACACCTTTAACTATCCGTGACGACCACATGGTTCTGATCCTCCAGCTTCTTCCCCGCTGTCGTCGACTTCTGATGGCTGCAGGGATCACTCACCGACCGCCACAGTGGCGGCAAAGTCGTCCCCGTTTTCGCTTCCACTGTAACAACCACGACCACAGAATCAATGAACAAATAACCCAAAAGACTGTTAACTATCACCATACACCCGTAACTCTTTTCCTGTGCGTCCAGATTTTTTAAAAAAGTTTGTTCCAAGCATGTGTGACCTTGAAATCGTAAGTGTAATTGGCTCTTTGAAATAACTGGACACTCGACATTAACAACTACACAATAACACGTAACATCTGTCAAGAATACAACTCACGTTGAATTTGAAAGTTTAATTCCTCCTCTCATCATCAATTGTTCTGCGATGTGGGTTGTGTTGTATTTCAACATCAAACGAGGAACAGGTTCGGATTACCTATAGTCGTCGCAACGTTAAATGAGCTCTTGCAGTGCAAAATGGCGCTTTGGATCCCATCTTCTTGCTGCAACAACGAATCGTCTCGCTTCCCACCCTGCACTGGAATCGAATGAACCATCGAAGAAGCCGATTTGCTCTTCCCAAATTGCTTTCTCACTAACCCTTTCCCTTTCGCATCTACCTTCACCAACTTCGGTGGCAATGCAGGCTGTTTAGCCGGCTCTGACTTCTCGTGGGGTTCTTGATTTGTCTTGGTATCATGGCTCGAGTCAACTGATTGCTCCGATGAGACACCGGGAGCCTTGTCGATGTACTTCTTCGAGACTCGGATGTACAGCGGCTTGATTTTGCTCAAGTACTTCCGCATTACATCCTTGTTGTAATTGTTCCCATTCTCGACTTCTTCCACCTCCTCCTCGGAGGTGGTGGTGGTGGTATCAGTGAGCGTGTTGGAGACTTTTTCTTCAGTGACAACAGCATCAGCGTCAGAACGAGACCCGTTCGTGTCTCTGGTGAACAGAGACACGAATGGAACCTCGTCCACGTTGAACTTAACCGCGAAGATCTTTTTCTTCACGGTATTATTATTATCCTTTACCTTCTCTTGATTTGTATCCGTTTCTCTCGGCTTTTGCTTCCGTTGCTGCAGCTGTAATGGGGGCAAAGGAGGCAATGCCGGCAGCTTCTTGAGCCCCGAAATCAAGAACTTGAGCTTCGCCGCGGGTTTCATCAGCAACGGCGTCTTACCTTCCGAGCCAACCGTCACAACTACCTCCGAACCATTCTCCGAGGCCGAAAGCGAGAGTATCTCATCATCCCCTTCTACGGTTTCCTCCGAGCAACATAACACCGCTTCTTCTCCGCTCTCCAGCGAGTCTTTCTCTTCCAACACAACTACTCCATCTTCAGGGAACTCCAAGTCAAAGAAACCACCGTCGTCGTCGTCGCCGCCCCCATCGCTGTTGTCGTCGACCATTGTGGTCGTTGTTGCGTTACTGATACCGCCACGTGTGTCGGCGCCATCGGAGTAGCCGCCGCCGATGCCGCCACCTTTCCAGTACTTGAGCAAGGTGAATGCTTCCATGGTTGGGAGAGCCAGAGTAGTGGTATTGTAGTAGCTTTGTGGTACTGAGGAAAGTGAGGTGCATCAAAAGGGACGAAGAGTACTTCTTGTTAGGAGAAAGAGAGGGAAGGGAGAGAGAGTGGTGCTAGAGGACAAGTGAGACAGAGTGCTACTGCCCTTTTGAGGCTTCATATCTTATCTCGCCCGAAACAAGTTAAAGCTACAGTAAAATCACGACGGGACGGGACCAGACCGGATTGACCCGGACTGTCGATGTCGATGGTTGATAAGGAAAGGATCTTGGATAGGATAACTCCATCAAGACGATGATGTCACCATTCAATGATATCACGTCACATAGGATGTGTAGTAAATAATAAGATAACGAGATCATCTCATCATTGTATGCGACCTGACGGGATTGGAAGGTGTTATGGCAACATTGACGGAGATACAAAACACGAGAACTTTTGAACATTAGGATAAACACTCGTTCATTTCCAAGAGGAACTGCACCACAATCGGCACGTTCGTTCCTTGAATGATGCCAGCGTTCCTCGTGAATTTTGTCATCGGCATCAACTTCTATTGTCGAATAGGCAAGATCAACAGAGTTTAGCATTATCAAACAGGCAGAGTTATACAATCAAGCTTCTCTCAATCAGAAGGATAATCTCTTCTTTCACAGCATAAACTGGCAAAGTTTGCATAGGCAAGGCACAACTTCGACCTCCGAATAAGCCTTGATGCTTCAAATCTTCCAGACCCTTAGCAGAACTACAGGATCCAGGGTCATAAAACACTCGGACAAAAACACGGAGTGAAGACAGGTGGCTCACGTCATGTCATGCCTCGGCATATTCTTTCGACCCCATATTGGTGTTGTCTCTATAATCTTATGGGGCACGAGCCGACGTTCTCGTTTGGTGAGTTTCCGGTATCTGTTAACCTTCAATCTCGCTATCTCAGCCTCCTCCTCTGTTGTCATCTCTCTCAACACCACTGTAAGCCTGCACTCTGGCTTTTCCATTATCCCATGTCTACCTTTAGCGTGATATGAAATCCTCTTCTTGAAGAATCCTTTGCCAACGTATGCTTCAGCTGCCAAAGCGAAAAAGATAAGGAACATTTAGACTTCTCGAGAATATCTGGCTAAGATTACGGTTGGCCTTGAGAAAATGGAATTAGTGCAAAGACAATGGTTACAGCAATATCTGGAGGAGGGACTTCGGACATGAACATAGGAAAATCTTGAACTTGTCACCAAGATGCTCTATACAACAAGTACACAACAGACAAACCACAATCATTCCTCTTAAAACAAAGTAAAACCTTGAAGTTCTCATGAAAATTACCATGGTTATGCCGTTCCGACAAAAAGAAACATGTTGGCATCAAGATGTATGTCACCCAGCAAAAGTTCAAGCAAGATGTTCATGTGCATCAGATGTTTAGTGGTCACGGTTTGACCAAATGTCACCTGTATCAGTTCTACTTCATTTCTAATATGCAAAGAAATTCAGCACTCACTTACCAACGAGAAGACGATCTGCATCTAACCCATGATTATGAGTAGCATTTGCCCTTGCGGAGTGAATGACCTGCATATGCACAGTACATCATACATAAAATACAATTCATTTTTCAAGGGGGTTTTTTTCAGGGTTCGGTACTTAGGCCTAGATGGAGCTTTTTTATGTCAAAACTTGGGCTTATAATCAACATAAACTCCACATCCAGGACTCACATTCAACACAAATCCCACATTCAAAGCCCGACATTCAACTCATGCAATTCTTATGTTCAAATCCCACATTTAAAACAAAACAATAACCCAATGGATCGAATGATCATGGGGTCATCCATAAAAATGTTGTTAATCCACATAACTCGCAATAGCATTATCTTCAAAGTTTAATTATTCTACCACATAGTGCTAGGACCAAGGTACATAGGACCAAGGTACATAGTGCTAGGCTTCAAGCAACAAATTAATAGGACCAAGGTACATAGGACCAGTGAATCTACACCTCGTTCCATGAAGGCGCATGTCATTTGCGGCTAAACAAAGGAATGAAAAATTCAGATAAGTTGGATACTTGACAAGCCAAACCTGGTAGACAGTTTTTGCAGCTCGCTTCACTGTCAGTTGCATCTGTATCAAAGCATCTTCAACCCGCATTCCACGAACCAAAGCAGCCACCAGATTGACCTTCTTTGGACTCTGAAAGCAATATTTGGACAAAGAAACACCATCACTTTTTAACCCAGTTTTCCATACGAGTAGACACCAAAAAAAAAAAAAAAAAAAAAAAACGTAACAGGACTCAAATTACAAAAAGAAGCTAGAAACTCAGTGCTCGAAACAACTGTCTCGTACCTGCTTTATCCCCTTCAAAACAGCTTGGACCTTGTCAGGCTTAGCAATCACAGCTTGGCTTTGAGCTTCTCCACTGCCTGATGTCAAGAGCGGGGTCAATGGCGATGAGATAGGTGTTGCATCAGAGGATGAATCCGTCAGCAACTGCCTTGTAGTGGAAATTCTCTGGGATGGTAGCAGCAAAAAGGGAAGACAAGAACCATTTAATAACACTATATATCCTGTTCTCAAGTCAAACAACACTTCATACTTGGCAAATGCTTTCTATAACAGTGAACCAAGGTATCAGGATGTAGTTCCTCCTATCGCCGTGAAACAGTCAAACTACATCGATTGGTCTCGACAACACAAAAGCAAGAAGTATGTAGGTGGTGGCCTTAGGTTCAATTCACATGGCAGCCAACTCTATACATTTGATTCAGTATCAAGCAACAGAACATCATTAAAATTTGCGACAAAAATGCCACCAGACTAAGGGAAATATCCAAGAAAACCTAAAGGGGTTCCCATTGAAAGGATTTCTATTGCTTATCATTTGTTATCCCTGAATCCCTGATGCCGAGAAAATCATCATCATTGTCTGTATAAGCTTTGAAAACTGTAAAACGACAACTGAGATAAGTATGAAACATCAACAAACCAGATGATACTTAACGTGAAAAGGAGTGTTATAAAACATGCGCAAGACAATTGATGTGAAAAGGGTCTGGTATATCTGTCTACTAACTATGTACTGAGCCAAGCAATGCAAAGATAGATAGCCGTCACACAGCATATTCCCCATCCTACTTACAAATTGTCGAACAAAATGGTAGAAAGGAGTTGGAAAATTGGTCGAAGGTAACTTCAATGCCTTTGATTCACCTGACAAAGCAATCCATACTCAACACTCAGAATCATCTTCTTTTACCTTCTCCAATAGTTAAACTCGTCATCACTTCTTGCTATCTACAATAAAAGAGCTACGAGGGACACATGCGCTTACCAATTGAACGCAAGGACCAAGTAGGAGCATTTCTTGAAGAGAAATTGTGGCTTAGATTTTGCTCCAACCTTCCCCCAACATTGCGTATTAATGCCTGCAAATGGCCTTGCCACCACCGCATTTTATATTTCTACAGAGTTGCACCACAAAGTATAATCTTCAACAGCAGCTGTGGTTATAATCCATTATGCAGCAATAATCCTGCTTGAAAAAAATAAACGATATCTTGAAGGGAAAAGATAAGAATCAAACCCACAGACGAGATAACAATGAGATATAGGGGCTTGAACTTGTGGAAAACCACAGATATAGTGAAAGCTAAGGGCTTGCTCGATGTTGTTGCTCTAAAAACTGAAAGAATAGCATGAAACAGGAAACCATGAAGCTCTAAACATATAACAATAAACAGCATTGCTAGGCCGAGCGAAACATAAGTTCTGTGTTTCAATGTGTGGAACAATTCATTGCTTCAGCCGTTCGCCTCCAATGTATTGATTGCGTATCACAAACCTTTCAATCTCCTTCCTAAAGTTACCTTTTCCTCTATAACACCTCCAAATTGACTTCACATTCTCCATCTAAGCCACTTCAATACAAGCAACCATTTCAGATTTCAAAATCTTGATGAAAAATATCGGAAATGTGGAAACAGATAACAGAAATGACACCAACGAGGACGAAACTATCAATTCAACTAATCGATACACTCAACAATAGAAATCAAAAGATCCACAAAGGCCATCTCACGTCCAAACCATACAATAGATACTTACAAAGAGATATTACGCTTTAATCACTTCGAATTAACTTCGAACGCTAATCTGACTTACAAACAACACAGAGAAATCAACAGCACCACAAACACTCAGACTTGTGTATTTGGAAATTCGACAAAATGAGCCTTCATGACAAACAGATGTACCTTCGATTTAACGAGAAATGATTGTTGTACTAGGTTTTGATTCGACTGCGACACCGAAGGTGACGGCGGAGTGGGATCGCAGACGAGCGATGAGGATGTTTCTTTGACGTCTCCGGCGACGATGGCAATGGTGCGTCACTGTTTGAGCGTCAGCGCGTCGGAGGAGGGGTTAGGGGTTTGTCTTGGGCTGGGCTGTCTTTAGTGGGCTCGGTATTTGTCCAGGCCTAACTGCCGCTCATTCAAATTAAAATCTTAATTTAACTCATTGATAAAATTATAAATATTAATTATAATTTAAATTATACATTTTAATTTTATATTAATGACGTAAGTTTTATATCATTAAGATAAATAATAACTCTCAAAATATATATTAAATAATATTATAATATTATAATTTAAATAAAATAAAAAAATATGTATTTTTGTTTTTAATGTTCAGCCTTTTCCATTTTCGGAAAACAAAAACAAGTGACTGATAAACGTTACTATTTCAGACCACCGTCCCAATTTCATTTCGTCTGTGCCACTCACCAATAACAGCGATGGCGGAAACCGGCAGGGCAGAATCCTCGGCGAACTTCATAAAGAAGCACTGGGAAGGATGGAGAGGCTTCTACGCCGACCGATTCGCTTTCCTCGAAAACTACACCCGATTCATCCACCGCGACAAGCCGCTGCCGTCCTGGTCCCAGTCCGACGTCGACGAGTTCATCGCATCCGATCCCATCCACGGCCCCACCGTATCCATCGATTTCGCTGCCTTGTCTATCTGATTTGATTTGGATTCATTGATTTTATTCAATTTTGTTTGTTGTTGATGTGGGATTTGATTTGATGATTTGTTGTGTGATTTTGATTTAGGGTTGGATTGGTCTGGTTTGTTGGTGCAATGGTTGTGTTTGCTTTGATGATTTGTTTTTGTTGCTCGAAGGCAATGGTGTAGTGACGAGGTTTGGGAATGATTTTGTGTTTTGGGTTGTTCTGTTCCTTTTAAGTTTATGGGGAATCGGGATTTAGAATGTGGATTGCTTGATGGTCGATAAGGTTTCATTCTATGTATTAGGGCGATGAGATTTGTTAGTGGTATAGAGCATAATGTATCGGATGGATGCTTCGAAGGTCATTTGGCAAACAGATCAGGAATGGCTTGAAAGAGTCGATAAGGTCTCCTCGTCATTGTTTCTTGTCCCGCTTAATTGCTCAGGGTGGCTTGTATAGTTGTATTATGCTCAGGGTTAACCACGAAATGGGTTCTTTGTGTTACGAAAGTGTATGAAACACGGGGAGGGAAGGGAATGAACATGAAGGTTAAGGGAATGCCAGCAAATTTTTCAGTTGCTTTTATAAGTTTTTCCATGTCATAGCACGAGGACTTCTGTATGTGAGTGGCATGATGATAGAAAGTAGAGATGGACTTCTGTATGTTACATCTGTCTGCCGATGCATGGACATGGCATATCACTCCATTGTACGCTACTCTTTGTTGTGTTTCTCTTCGATAATATTATTATTTGGGAAATGGTATCTAATAAGTTGACCTTACTTTCTCCAGTTGAAAGCTACTAGGGAAGCTGTGCAGGTTTCCGTTGCTGGAAGTCCTATTGGAGCTGTGACCACCGGTGCTCTTGCCTGGAAGTACTCCAAGAGCCCTCACGGTATCTCTCTCTTCCCTAGAAATGTTGTGTGTGTATGTTTTATGTTTCAAGGATTATTCGTCTTTCCGCTTACTGCTTTGTGGGTGTCAATTCATATACACTTGTCTTAGTTGAACTTGTTGAGGCAAAATACATGTACCCAAACTCTGATATTTTAGTATTGTACATGGATGGTCATAACTAATCACAAGTGTAACTAGAGTTTCTGATGTTACCACTAAACATTATGTGGTGCTGTTCACACCCAAAAGTGCATTGATCCAGTAACTCTCTTGTGACTATCATTAAAGGTTTTCGATGAAAACAGTTTTGCAGGCACTTCATAGGCTAAATGAAGTGCAAAATAACACTTCCAGCAATTCAGGGGCATACTAGATGGTAGTTGATCCATTTTTTTCATGCTTACCACCGTGCTTGTCTTCTGAGGTGGAATCGGATTTTTCAACTGTTCTCAAGAATGACAGTGATTTCTTGTTGCAGGTGCCTTGTTGGCTTTAGGAGCAGGAGCTGTTTTTGGTTGGACATCCTCACATGAAATTGCAAACCACTGGTTTCAGCTCTACCGGCTGGACACTATGACTGCCCAAACGAAGTTCATGGAGTGGTGGGAGAAGAAATCCGAGGGGAACTGAGAGATTCAATTTGGAAGTGAGATGGGGTTATCATCTGTAGTGTTCTTGAAATAAGATGATGTGTTCGGATCCTGCAACTGCAAATTGCCATGTCTTTCTATCCTTTTTTGTGAGAATCCCACGTTATAGCAGGCCGTCGATGGTTGTTAATCTTTCTTTGTACTGCTTTCCATGTAGCAACCCGCCTAGTGCAATCCCTTTGATGGTATAGTGTTCTGTGCCTGTGAACCTATTTTGAAATTACAATATCAAGGGCTGTTTTATTTCTGGTGACTTCTGCTCCTGTTTACTGCTCCTTGTGGCAGAGTCAGGTTCAACATTTTCTGGAAACAGAATCAGTCGGCAACCAGGGTTGTGCACCACCGGTCACTACTGGTGTTGCAGCCTTCACATTAGCAGAATCTCAAAATCTGGAGTGCCAAGTTATCATTCCCCACGTTACTTGTTCACGTACTGTGTCTTGGTATATATCTGATGCCAAGTTTTCACAACCTACCCATCAAACCACATGTCGATGCCCTGATACCCATATTGTTAGGGTTTAGGATTCAGATTGCCCAAAAGATCTATGATTAAGATTCACGGTTTGAAGTTCTACACCGGCCTATATGTAAGGATTGCTTCTCCTCTTCTGGTCATCACGGGGTATGGCTATTCTTCTGTCTAAAGTTGAAATCCAACTGAATGTAACGATTCTTTTGACTGAATTCCTGTATTCGCACTTGCGTCTATCTAAGAGCATCCACAACCGTTCAAGACAAACAAACTCAAAAAATAAGATAAAAACACTATAATTGAAGAGTCTTAATTTTTTGAAAGGTAGAGTAGATGTACACAATGGTTCTCCTTTTTTTCCTCGCCAAGCACCAAATTCCCAAGAATGAGCTGATGTGGCAAGGCATGAGCAAAAAGAGGAAGGAGTTGAGACGCTCAAACATGACCTTGAGCGGGAGAGTTTGTAAATCGAGATCCTCCAAATTTAGTGGATAATTTTTTATACCATTGTGACTAATTTTTGCAATGAAACCTTAATAATGAGAGTTTTTCAGGTCAAAAAACTCAAGAAAGACATCAATGCGGATGCTTTAAACACGTACTCTGTCAAGATTGCGATCTGTCAAGGTTGCGCTAGTGCATCGGGTGCTGTATGCTACAATCTTCAGAGGAAACATTCAACTCCAAGAGCTACCCTTTTCACTTGCGTTGTTTCGTACCTTCCGTTGTTCAAATGGAGTGTGATTGCAGCAGGCATTACACCGGCCAGCCTGTTCGGTATGCGATGCAACTCTCCGCCGAACAACCTAAAATTAGCGTGCCCAATTCAGCACCGGTCCATCCCGGCAAACCTCCAGCCTGCAACTACCACTGGTTTTTGGCCTTAACCCAGACTCAGGACCTGGGCAAGATCAAAACTAACATAACAATCCCAAGCAATCGCTTGTATTAACCAATGACTGAGCCTGTAGCATCAAGGACACAGCGCAGAACAGAGATAGATTTTAGACACAAGATAGAATTGAAGTAATTTACACGGAATGTGGATAAGAAACAAACGTATTGAGTTCATATCAAGGAACTCAAAAGAAAGGACAATGTTGCAGCAGAGGAAAACATGCAAAGCATGCAAGATATCAAATTTCAGACAACAATTCACATCGGTATACAGATACACCAAAATCCTTGCAACAAATTCAGGTAGCTCTATTCCAGTTTCTTTATTTTTTTTAATCCTGATTAAATATTGTCGACGCTTCGTCTGCCTTATACTCAGCAGCTTGAGGCTGGAGCATCAATTCACAGCATATCTCCACCTGCAAGACAGAGAAATGAAAACAAGCAATGACTGAATGAAGAAAGCAATATGAACAGTCCAAAAGATCCAATCACAAGCATTCTCAATATTCAGGAACATCAAAACCTTTTATAAAGAAACTCGGTTCATTTTTGGTAGCTATAAAAATGCACATGTTAAACGTCAAGCAATCTTGAAGCTGATAATCAGCTAAATCAAAAGTTACAAATTGAAGTTCATTGATCCGTTCCTCTCTTCCCCTCTACATTCCAGTCAATAGTCACTGACACTGTCCACAGCATTATTTTGGACAGACTCGGTCTTTTATGAATAACAATACAATCATACCTGCACGCCCAGAGTAACCATCCCCAACTACGAAATAATACATTTTATGGTTCGACGATTCTTTCTAGTGTTATGTACTATCTAACACAAAAACTCTCACCACTATTTGGACTTCTAATAGCAATGTATATCTCTCAACCTGGTAAATCTGAGTCATCTTAAATTACCATGTCCGTAAAGGTAAAATGACGGCATCCTGCAGCCAGTAGAATCAATTAGAAATTGCCATAAAAAAAGCTGGCCACAGTATACAACCTGTTCCCTTCACCTCTAATGGCCATATCTACAGCTACTTTCTCCTAAAATAAGAACAGTGTCTTGCTACTTAGAATAAGCTTAAAAGATTTCTACATGAAAATCTAGTGCCCAGTGAAAAGGAAGGTTTCTCTCTTGGGAAAAAAAAAGGACTGAGGAAGGAATGCTTAGTGGAGTAGAAAGTAGAAGCTGAAGATAAAAAAGAAACGCTTTGAAACTCCAGACCCCAAATTGTAATGTCATTTCTGCTTCATAATCTCATTGAGCATCACATGTGAAGACTCCCAACTGCTATGTCTTACTCCATTACTGAAGCAAAAAAGATCCAACCTCCAACCATCCTCAATCACCCATAAATATCGACGAAAAGGAGTTTCTTCCACATTTTCGGGCAGCTAGAATTTTTTTCCACATGGGTCTTAAAAAGAGACTAGGGCAATGGGAAGCGACTTCATCCGCAGAGAGGAAATCGAAGCAGAGAAGAGAGACAGTAATCTCCTATGAGGCTAGGACAATGAACCACATAGCACATGAAGGCAAGATAAAACCGGATAAATGGGAACAGATTGCACTAACCATCCAAGATTAAATGCTTCAAGTTGATGCAACAGCCACGATATAGGTCATTGAGAGCCCGAACTTGATGTATATGTAGCTTGGATAGTGCTCTGATTCAAATTGCTGCTCGTTCCAGCAACCTCAGTGATCTCCTCAGCTCCTGCATGAGGCAAGCTGCTTTCTGAACTGTTTGGCACGGGGCCAGTGGAAGTTCCAACATTTTCTGGGGTTGCAAGGTGCTCCATCGTACCCGACACTGAAGCAGAGGCAGCAGTGAACTCTCCCCCTGCTTCAGGAACAAGATGTGCCATGTGTGAATCTGAACTGC
>JAOVYX010000799.1:0-13279 GCA_035668315.1 Drosera spatulata
GCCGCCTCTGCTGATGAACAACAACATGCCTCCATGGAGAAAATGCCAGCCATGTACACACACCTGAAAAAATTTAAATTGCACTAACCAATGAATGAATGCATTGAATGCATTTTTGTTTTCCCCTCCGACCATGCTCTCATTTTCAATATTTGTTATTTTTTGTTAATTAATATGTGTTGTAGTATTTATGATGGGAAAATTAAGTTTGGGTATCTAGTTAATTTTTTAAAGTTTTGGTATCCATTTTGATGTTAATAGTTCACCGAGTTATTATTTATACTTCACAGAGTCATCTAATATATATCTAATTATACAATTTGTTTTCTCGTGTCGAACCATCAGTGTGAAAAATGACAAATCATCTAATTATAGCAAAAAAACAAACTAAAATTTTTAATAGATTAAAAAAATATAGTTATCCCTAAATTCTCAAGTCTGTAGCTTTCTTGTTGCAACGAAGCATTTCGTTCTCTTGATTACCTGATCGCAAATTACAATGTTCATTTTCTGGCCTTGCTTGTAAAAAAACAAACATTTCGTTCTCTAGTCAACGTGGCATGTGTATGGTATGATTCTCTTCATAAAAAATATGATACAACTAACCTTTCCCAAAAAAAAAAAAAAAAGAATTCACCACCAAAAGTCAACGTGGGTTCTCCTTTTGACTCTTCTACGCCCCTTCCCCACCAAAAGAGCAAGATATGAGCATAAGAATTCACCAAAATTAAGTAGTATCTTCTTGCCCGAAGTTTCATAAATCATACACGAATATAAAATTGTCGCTCTAGATTTATTCAGGCCAGCTAGCAAACTGTAGGCAATTTCTGCAGGTGCCAATACGACTGGTCGGAAACTGAAGGAAATCGTAATGGTAGTTCTGAAGGCGGGTGCTGTTGCATTGTGCTTCTTGATATTGTTGGCTGATCATGATCTCGCTGAAGCCGCGAATCGGAAGAAACTGTCCGCCGCAGCTACAACCGTGTCTTGGGAAGGTCTGCTCGATCTCTCACCACTCTTCCGATTC
Source organism: Drosera spatulata (assembly GCA_035668315.1). Classification (NCBI taxonomy): domain Eukaryota; kingdom Viridiplantae; phylum Streptophyta; class Magnoliopsida; order Caryophyllales; family Droseraceae; genus Drosera; species Drosera spatulata. The sequence goes on from JAOVYX010000799.1 coordinate 1,028, forward strand.
TTTAATTAGTTGATATAACTTATCCTTTCTCCGTTCCATATTATATACGATATTTATTTATATGGATCATTTGAATCATCTCAAAATATATACATATCTCATTTGATAATCTTTTCACATGAAAAAAAATCAAAACAATCATCAACTGTTATAACATATACAGTATCTTATTTCACATTGTTATAATAAATCTCACTAACATTTAAAAAATATTCTTTTTTCATCAAATTTCATACACATAAAATAATATGTCGGATCAACATGTTGTATATAATATGAAACGGAGAAAGTATATTTTTGATACTGTAGTTCAGTCAAGGATTTACTAGTTCATTTATATGTATGTTACATGCCAATGAGCTCCTATTTCTAAACGTCAGCCGAAAACACGAATAAAATATTCCATAATAAAAATATATAAAGAACATTAGCTTCATTTACGAATTAGTACTCCTAATAAGCACTCATGTGGTTCTATAAAAAAAACACAATATTTTAAAATATGATATTATTTAATATGTATTTTGATGAGTTTTATCCTATATTGACCGTGTTATAACCATCGTTGTATAAAAATACACAACTTCTATTATGATTAATGTTTCACGATAAATTTACGTCCAACGATGTTTGGTTATTCCAATGTCTCAGTTTTAAGTCTGTCTTGATAAACATCCAATGATCCAACATTACGTTTTTTATGAAACAGGAGTATATAATTACAAGGAAGCTGTTACCTTTGGTTCACAATTGGAACGAAGTTAATTTATATGGGCCCAAATCCTTACAGAGAAAGACTGAAAATGCGACATAATACAAATTTAACAATTTAAATTTTAAATCGGTGAGATTTTTAAATCGAAATGCAGAAATAAAATCAAAGCAAAAAAAAAAAAAATCTTAAAAACCCATCTATCAAACATCTGCAATGTTTGACCTCAATTGCATGTACAATGCTGCATTTGGCATGTCACAAATTCCCCATTCCCATACTTAGTTTGCAAGTAGGAGTCCTTTGGATTGATATTTGAGCCTTTATGGATCCTTTATTGATTATTGCATGCACTTTTATAGATTCGTGTTTATAGTTATAACATATGTTATTTTGGAGAATATTTCCTAGGTCAATCGAGTGTCGGTTCCCCCAAAGGACCATGAAAATCAAGATCTGAAGGCTTGATCGAAAACCCTTTGCTACATCACATTTTTCGTAAATCGATTTTTGATTATCTCGTGATGCAACTCAAAGTTAACCTCCAACGGTCTCTTCCCACTCAAATCTAAGAATTTGCAATATATTACATTACTGCATGCATTTTAGAAATTAAGAAAAAACTATAATACTGACCCGTCCGCTATACAGTGGGAGAATATAAAAAAATATTGAATCAAATATGTAAATTAATTTAACTATCATTGTATCTATTCCAATATAAAAATCAATTATAAACTGCGATTTATAAAATGAAAGTCTTACATGATATAAAAATTATTGCGTTTGGATGAATTTATGAATATTATAAAATGTAGTTACTCAATGTTTGTGTTAAATAAAATGATAGTACAAAAATTATTTTAGTTTTATTATTAATTGTTGTTGATTTTGTATCATAAAAGATTAATACAATGATATGATTTTATTTATTTTTTATCATCAAATAGTTATAAATTTGATACTATTAAAATTTCAATCTCAACTGTTCAACTCGTAATCAAAGGACCATAAATTAATTGGATAAAATTTCTCTTAATTCATTTAACATAAATTACTTGATTGTCCTTTATTTTTTTTTTCATATGAAAACGCCCTGTTTGTCCTTTACAGTTATTAATTGGAAAAAAACTCACTTAATTTCATTAAACATAAATTACTCAAATGTCCTCATTTTATTATTTTATTTTTTAAAATTAATTGGACAAAATTTCTCTTAAATAAAAAATTCTTTTTATGATTTTTTTATCATAGAATAGTAATATATTTTTTTAAATTTCATTAGATCTAGATTTAGATAGAAGTGTTTTGCACATTTTTTTTTGTTACAAATTTAGATTTAGAATTATATATTATATAGAATTTGGTTTTTTTTTTTCCCCAATCTTCCTTTTTCATCATTACAGATTTGGATTTATATTTAGATATTAGATAGATTTTGTTCAATGAAAGTTGTAGAATTTATTTTTTCAGTTTCTAAAATTATTTTGAGAAAATTCCTAAAAACTACAAAAAAATAAAAAAAATTCTCATTTGATATAACACGTAAAAATAATTCCCATAACATGCATCCTCTCCATCACCGACTCCCTTCTTCCTCTTCATTTCTCTCCTCCTCCACCACCACTACGACTCCTCTGTCGTTAATCATCATCGTGTCTGATCAAATAAAGTGAAATCAAACACTCAATTCAATCAAAATCGATACTAAAATACAATTCACTATAGAATCCCAGACATCGCTCTATTTCAACAACAAAAATCAAACGTAAACAAGATGAAAGTGATAAATTAGGGTTTAGTTATTCGAATTTTTCAAAGAATATTGAAATCATATGATGAAAACATGATATTCATATTACCCAGCATGATTGACCCACAAATTTATACTGACGCACTGTTCGATTTGTATAGGCGTATTATTTCGATCAAACAGTGCGCCTACAAATCAAACAATGCGTCCGTTCAATTTTCCTCGAAACGTTGCTCACAATCAAACCAATAATTGCAAAAACAAAAATCACAAGATACAAAACGAAGTCACACTTTTTGAATTCTGTTTCTTCAATCAAAATGAAAACACGCTGATTAAAATACAAATTTATACTGACGCACTATTTGAGTCGTATTGACGCACTGTTTCAAAGCAACAATTACGTAAACAAAATAACAAGATACAAAATAAAGCCACACTAGTTGAATTTTTTTCTTCAATTAAAATGAAAACACGACATTTGAAACATAGATTTATACTGACGTACTGTTTGATTTGAATAGGCGTACTGTTTGATCGAAACAGTGCGCCTGTAAAAATGAAATAGTGTGTCAGTTCAATTTTCCTTAAAACGTTGTTCACAATCAAACCAACAAGTACAAAAACAAGATCACAAGTTACAAAACAAAGTCACACTTTTTAAAGTCTTTTTGAATTCAATCAAAACGAAAACACGTTTCTTGAAACACAAATTTATACTGACGCACTGTTTGAGTTGTATTGTCGTACTGTTTTGAAACAGTGTGCCAATACAAATCATACAGTGTGCCAGTTCACATCTCTGACAAACCTCCGGCATTGCCATAATCATCTTTATCCCCATCCTTTGTCCCACCGCCTCATCCTCCATCTCCATCATCTCGAACATCACTCCATCACTAGACGAAAACGAAGCAGAAGCCGACCTGGAGAGGTAAGTGTGCGAGGACCGAGAAGGAAAGAGGACGACGCAAAGGTAGCGAAGAGAGGAGAGTGAGGCGTTGTAACGCCCCGAAATCCGGCATGTCCGGTACGTGACGTTATGCCGTCATAGACCCAATCCATGACAAGGTCAATCGACCCAAACGGGTTTGTAGGTATAGAAGTTAAGGAAAGATACTAAATCATTATCATTATAAATCCAAATGATGTTATGCAAACCCAAATTATATTATATTACCTCGTAAATACATTGTTCAAATGTCTACAAGTGTTTCTCAATCAAATTATTTCATGTAGCATTTATTACATTTTAAGCAGTGAGGTAATTAACTACATCCATGAAATCTCACTCTAGCGCTTTAGTATCGCCCTGTGATGTATTTGCAAATAATACACATAACTCGTGAGCTAAAAGCTTAGCAACCAAAAGTATATGTATTCGATTTGCAGGGTACTCCCCCGACTATGGCGATCGATGAGTACTTTTAAAACATTTTCTAGTAGTCACAGGAAAATATGGGCGCCATATCAAACTATACACGTAATGATAACTTATGCGTCTTTGTCCTTTTTTACAATCTTTTACTTACTTAACCATCGTAAGTTCGTGTCCCGACATGAATGATAGAACTCAAATGAGGACAAAAGATGAAGAGAGATTTTTGAGACATAGACACTGATCTGGGTCAAGTTCTCAGTCACATATCATCCACCGAAATCATTTGAAAACCTGTTGCCTTTTCTGAAAGTGTTTCTATTTTTCATAAATACTACACATGATTTGGGTTCGCGGTCCAAAACCACTACCTCTCTTGCGTGTACTTCGGTTTGCCAAACCCTCACTTACACGCCGAAGGTCCCCCTGCAGAGGACAATGTTACACCCAATCGGCCGATGTTCTGGCCCGTGATTTCTTATCGCTGCGCATACGAAGAGAACCACACTTGTTCTCTTACTAGCTAGATTTAACGTCTGATCCAGTCAAGTCCGCTTTGAACGCTCGTAGAATCAAAGAACCTGATCCCGAGGGATCCACTACATGACCTCATCGACGACAATGAACCTGTTCGGTTACCTTTTAGTTTGTTATTATGTTTGTTGTAGTGTTCCTTAAATCTCGATTTCCCGCATAATAAGATATATAATATATAACACATATTCAGAGAATAAATAGCATAGAAAACATGTACAATAATCACACATAACACATAAATTCTAGAAAAAGAAACCCGATCATGTAACTTGTACGTTTAAGCCACGCCGGCCTAATCATATGCTACAACCATGATATTAAACAATTATTCATGTTTCCAGTTATATATCAACAAGTTTATTTATCCCGAATCCCCGATGGTCAAAATCTTAATATCCCATAATGTTTGTTTTCAATATACTTACGTCTTTTTACGCAAATCCCATAATTAAACATAAACTGTGCGTATAACACATAAGACGTATAATGCACATAAGCAAGCTCAATCACGCACAAACACACCGTCCTGCACACACGCATAAACCATGTGCACAAGATCGCCACTAACCATCACATATACACACAGCCTTCACCCTAAGCACGAACACAGTCACGTATAACCATCAACCATTATCAATGCTTAACATATATGCTACCAAACAACTCCATACCCCTTTCATCACACAAAGAGTCATCACACTAAGCACACCTCGCCAACACATTCACACACATAGCAGCCGACTCCGTCAAAGCACACATATATCACATCGTACACACACAATACAAACATAATACACAACGCTCTACCTAACACAATCACAACGTCCCATAACCACAAAAAATATCCACATGACCCTTTTATGATCGTTTCTAATACCCAATCTACCTCATAAACATAACCCTTAACACCTTTTTATGCCCAAATCCCTTCAAGTACATAAACCTTAACTCGAAATCGTCGTCATCCCAACGAACTAACCAAACACAAGCACTTCAATGCCCAACGGCATCTCCACACCCCTTCCTTGAATCCCAACACGTATTTCCCATCCATCACAACCATCAAACATGTGCAATTCATACCATATACACACAAAATCACATCCTCGCCAACCTGACGATATCACATCAACCTCCACACTTCACAATTCCACAATCAATCACACATTTCATGGGATTTCAAGGAAGGTTTAGTGGTGGTTACCTCCCCGGTGAGTTATTCGAAACAAAACACGAGAGGACGAGAACGATCAAACGAAGCGTCGGACCGCACCGGGCCTGTCGGGCCGCACCTTGGCTGCACCGGGCCTGTCGCGCCAGGGTCGGGCCTGTCGGGATGCAGTCGAGTCAAACCGCTGTCGGGCTGCTCAGGGCCTGTCATGTCAACATCACAGAGTTGCCGAGCTAATCCACGGGCCAATGTCGGGTCCTTGTCCGAGTCGCTGTCGGGCCGCACAATCGGGCCACTGCTGGGCTTGCTTCGCAAACAAGCCGGTTGTCGGGCTATGACCGGGTCGTTGCTGGGTCGCCGTCTCCGCTGCTGCTGCTGGTCCGATGGGTGTCTTGGCGGCCGGAATCGTGACGGACGAAGGCGGATTGCGGTGATTCAAGTAGTGGTTTGTACGAGGTGGTCGAGTACGTGTCCGGGCTCATGGGCTCATGGGTGACCGGGGATCGTCGCTTGGGCCGGGGAATGGCCGGATCTAGGCTCGTCAGCGTCTCAGGTGGCCCCGTGCTATGGTTGATGGTGGTGGTTATTGTGGTGCGAGATCAGCTTCGAGGTATCGGGCTCGGGCTCGCCTAGGTTAGGGTTGGAGAAGGCAAGGGCGGCGACGGCCGGGAGCGTACGGTGTGGAGGTGGTTAGCGGTGCGTGCATTGGGCCGGCGATGTGGAGGTGGTTGGTGGTGGGTGCGAGTGTTTGGTGGAAGAGGGAAGATAAGGATTGAGGGGTGTGATTAATCCACCCCTCAAAATATCTCACAGACTGTATTTATCCGTGTTTCGTACAATCTGTCTGTCGATAATTAATCGTTGTCGATTTAATTATTCTAAATATCTCATAATCACTTCTCGTTCAATAATCTCAGGTTTTCAAGTTTAAATCTGTAACCTTAACGCGCAAAAATTTTAACGATGTAACATTCATCGTTCATAAATTTTATTTGCGCATTTATTATATTCGTACCGTATGTATATTTTATATACATTATATGTTTAAAATCGAATTTTTTTTCGGGATATTACAGGCGTCATTCAAATATTGATGTCGAAGACGGTGAGAGGAGACAATGGTGGAGGTGTGAGACGGGTGTGGTAGTGGCGGTAGTGGTGGTGGGATTTTTATTTCTGGGTTGTATCTTTTGAGAGTTATTTTATAAACCATGTATCTTAAGGAAATTTTCTGAATTATTTTCAGAAACAAAATTAATTTTTTTCAACCAAATATGATATAAAGATACTATGAAAATAAATATTTATGTGTCAAAGATCAAATTTTTATTTGGTTTTGTATAGATTTCAGATTAAAATTTTTCTTTCCCAAATTTTGTTTTTTAGTAGATTATCATGGTCATTTAGAGAACCTAATTTATTTCGTAAATTTTTATGCAAATTGGACAAAAATATCCAATGCAAGTTTTCCTTATGTTTTTGTATAAATTTCGATTTTACAGTTCACAAACCTCTTGTTTAGAGTTCGCTGGCCACTTGTTTACAATTCGTACATCGAAATGGGTACTAAAATATAAGAAAAACTTATATTGGGTATTTTTAACCAATTCACCCTAAATAGGGCTCATGTCAGAACAACCTCTCTGTTTCGAAACAGAGCGTCTTTGTTATTTTGAAACAGAGCGTCTCTATTTTTTCAGAGCGTTTTTGTTATTTTGAAATAGAGCGTCTAAAAATTTTGATGCGAAGCCGGTCAACGTTGTAAATATGACTGCTTCCACGTTCGTCGTAAAACGTATAAAATTTATTTTTACCCCGCTGAAGTTATTAATGTAGATAAGGAAGCTGGAGTCGATCCCACAGGGAATGGTAAATGTCCAACTAAACAAACTTAAAATAGTTACTATTTTAAGGAATAAGGTAAGATTAAGATTGAATATAAAATTGGGGGGTGTGTTTAAATTGTTTGAGAAGTATAAACTAAACTAAACTAAACTAACTAATCAAAAGAAGATAAAATAAAGGTAGAATGTAGAGTGGATTACTTAGGTTAGGAGAAATGTAGGGACGATGGTTGAATTATTTTGAGTAACTTAGACTAATCATTGATGTTTCTGGATTTTAGATGTAATGATTAATGTGGAATGGTTGTAATGAATTTGGCTTAATTTACTGCGTTCCTTAGCTTCTAACTTCTAATTAACTCGCATGGTTAAGCTAACTCAAGAGATCTAAATCATTTCAGTTAGCTCAAACATGATTTAAACATAAGAGTTGAATCATAACTTGGAACTAATATTCATAACAATCATAGCAATTAGTTTAAACTAATTATGTTACATTCATATGAAACCATTGATTGTATATGACAATTAGTTTAAATCATACTATATCAATTAGCTACTAAATAAAATCACTTAGCGATTTATAGCTTTAACCTATGCATATTAGGTGATCAATCTAATAAACACATGTTATATGATAGTTCTAACAGGTTTCATGCATCATTTCATCATCAAACACCTCTGATTTTTGTCATATACTCAACATCTCATGATCTAAGGTCATCAAAACTAATCAACACATCCCTACTAATGAACTACTCACACATAAGCATTAAACAAAGCATGGAATTAAACATGACAATATAAACAAGCATTCTGCAGAGATTGAACTACTGAGAATAAGGGTTTTACAGCGCACAAAGCATTCCAAACTAATGTCCAAAGGAATCCTATGCGTTTGCAGATCAAAACTCTTCCAAATTCCCTCTATGGTTCGTCCTCTTTGCGTCTCGCCTCCCTTGATCGCCTCTGTTGTCTCTGAGTGTTTCCTCCTTTGTATTCTGTTTAGAACGACCCTAGGACACGCATTTATAGGCGAGGATTGAGACCAGATCGATCCGACGGCTGAAATTTGATGTTTTGTATCTGAAACAACGTCGTGACCGCGACCATGTCAGTCTCACCCGCGACACATAAAAAATGTGAAATTCAGTTGAAACATACGTCGTGCCCGCGACCACCAGGGCATCACGCCCGCGACAAGGTCCTTGCCTACGACAAGGTCCTTGCCCGCGATAAGGTTGTAGTGGCCGCGATAGCTGTTCTGGAACCTTAAAACTAACATAAAAAAGTACTAAACAAAGTTAAAAAATTCTACAAACTTAAACAACACATCTAAACATGCTAATCTAGCTAAACACTGTGAAACATTGCCATATAAACTCTCGAAGCACGTGAAACGACGATGAATCGTGAAATCCAGATTTTTGAGGTACTGACTTGCCATTTTCTTCATCCTTCTTTATTTTTGCTCCAAACTTCGCGTCAATCTGCCAAAAACATAAAAACACAGCATTATCAATATTCCAAGAAAGAAAGACACTGAAAATATAAAATAGACAATACAAAAGGAATAAAACAAACATTTGGAATAAAAAAAATGATGTGTGTTTTTATACACATCAAATTCACCTAAGCTAAACCTTTGCTTGTCCCTAAGCAAAGTGTTGACTCAAAATAAAGAAAAAAATGTGAAATGAAGAAAAACTAATAAAACTCAAAAATTCTATAGCTCGAGCATCAAAGTAATCAGATTGCCTAAAATCAACATTAAACACATGTCGAAAGAATATTAATCAAAAAGTCGTCCTTAATCTCTATTCACATCACATCTAGCTATCTCTCTAATCATTCCCTTTCATAGTCCTTTACACATAGGAGATTCTCGAGATGTAGCAAGACAAAACATTTCGAAAACTTAAATCAAAATTCTTTTTTTGTTTTTTTTTTTTTTGTTTTCACCCCGTTGTTTCTTTATATAGGATCATTCCTAAAACCACCAAGGTCTCAAAGGAGGTCTAGATTTTCTACTGAATATGTATCTTTTCTTTTTTCCAAGCTATATCATCAAATACAATGTCCCCCCTTTTATCTGTAGATGGTAATTTTGATTATCGAGGTAAGGGACAAACATCTTAAAATATTGCTTTGCAAATTGTTTCTCTCTTTTCTTTTTTCTCTCTCTCTCTTTTTTTTTTCTTTCATTCTGAGTAGGTCTAGAGCATTCTTCAGTAATCAAAAATAGCATGAGGGTTACCATGAAAAAACAGGTGTTTAATAAACAAAAAATTTCAAAATTTTCTTCAAAAAATTTTCAAAAACCACTCCATGCTTCCCTATAAATGGTGGATAAATGAAAAGATGGCATAAAAAGGGATCATGAAGGTTTTTATTTTTATTTTTAAGTGTTTAGCTACAATTCAAGTGACTAATTAAGTGCTATCTACACATGAAAAAGGTCATCTCATAGGAATATACTAGCATGATGCTAGTAAAGATTCAAGACTTCCTTAGAGACAATATTCAAACTACATGTACTAGTGCAACATTTGCTATGGCATAAATCATCATCATACTTTTCTCAATCCATAGAGTTAAAAACAAGTTTTTGTGTTTTTTTTTTTTGTTTTTTTTAATAGCTCTAATAAAGACTCTAAATAAATAAATCATCAACCTTAAAAATTCCCCTAAGGTAAAGCATTACATTGTCCTCAATGTAAAAATAAAAGTAAAGCGCAGAGGATAAGAGAATACCTGTTAGCTAAGGTTCACCCGAGAAACAATCAAAGGTTCTGAACCAGTTCCATATGTCTCCAATCATGCCATTCATTCCGCTTTGAAACTCGAGAATCGTACGAATATGGTTGACCTCACCTGCTATGGACTTCTATGCGAGCTTCATCTTTTGGAGCATCTCCATCATCAACTTTTGGTTGTCTTGAAGCTCAGTTATGTGACTCTTCAAGATATTGAAACTGCAAGGTATAGGAGTCACCATTGGGTTGTTTGTTACAATAATCGACTCATCTATGTCCTCGATCCATCTATCAACACTTACTACACTGAGTTCTTTTTCACTTGGCAAGTTGGTGTTCGACATCTAACAAAATACAACTTGATAGTAAAAATTAGTCCCTTTCACTCTATCACACACACATAATGTAAATAAGAAAGAGAGAGAAACACTACAAAAATATATTGTTTTAGCTACGTAATTTTTCCGTCGCTAAAACGGACAAATCCGTCGCAAAAATATATTAGCGACAGATTAGCGACGGAAACAGTCCGTCGTTAAAAACCTCGTTGCTAAAACATAATTCAGCAACGGATCCGTCGCTAAAATGATCAAAATCAGCGACGGATTGACTTTTCCGTCGCCAAAATTAAATTTCCGGGGTGCATAATATTAGCGACGGAATCCGTCGCTAAAAGGATATAAATTTAGCGACAGAATTCTATAACTAAAATAATTCAAACTTAGCGACGGATTCCGTCGCTGAAACCATATCATTTTAACGACGGAAGTCGTCGCTAATTTGATATCCTTTTAGCCATGGAATTCTGTAGCTAAAATAATTACAACTTAGCGACGAATTCCGTCGCTGAAACCATCTCAAAAATCTCATCAATAGTTTACATAATCCTAAAAAAATGAAATACATCAATTGTTTGTATTTACAAAGTCGTCAATGGCGGAGCCCAGGAGCCCCGGAGTCATCGTCTAGAGGCGGTCTTGATGAAGGAAATGGTCAGCCGGCCTCAGTCTGCCAGGTGGACGGATCCCCGCCCATCCTCCTGAAGAGGATGTCCAGCTGCTGCTCCATCCTCGCCTGACTCTGACGGAGGGTCTGGACTTCTTCCTTCAGCTGAAAGTAATCGTCTGGAATCCCCGTTCTATATGCAGAACGACCTCTAGAGACAGCGCTGAGGGCGGACTGTGGATATATCTGGCTCGCAGCTGAGCCAATGCCGTAGACCCTCCCCTTGTCGATGCGGGACACCTCCAGGAATGCTCGATCAGCCATGGCCTGAGACTGTATCTGCGCAGCCTCGGGATCTACCGACTCATCCATCTGCGACTCAAGCATCTGACTGAGTCGCTCAAAGTATGAATCCTGTAAACAATACATGAGTGTTAGTCTTTTATCCAACGAATAAGATCAGAATTAATAATTTTAAACAAAGGTTTAAGAGATAGACTTACCCGAAGTTGCGAAGCAGGCTCGTCTACTAGGGGAATGTCCGCGATGGACTTCCCAGCCTGAATGGTCTCCACCACTCCCGGAGCATCAGACTTCTAGTGAGTCTGAATGAAAAGTTCGGGGGATGTGACCTTCCTCTTCAGCGCCGTCTCCTGTTTAAAACAATATACAAAATAAAACAATTAGTATAATTCCTATAAACCTAATCAATAAATTAAAAGTATTCAACTTCAACTAAAATTTAAATTGAAACTTACCATTTGCTTGCCAATGGCAATGGATGACACACTGTCCTGAGTATGTGTCGCGGTGCCTTTGGCTCTGTTCTCGATGCCAAGCGATGAGTATTTCAGAAACTCATCGCTCGTAAGCTGCATCTCCAGCAGTTGCATCTTGAGCTCGTGGGGCATCCAGCGCACCCTATCCTCCCTCCCCTCTATAATGGCGACACACGTCTTGTAGAACGTGTCCCGGACACGCCGCTTGAGCGTGTCCTCCCAAACAGCTCGTACCTGGAGATCCAAAGATGGATCCCATGTGTACTGAGCTTGAAATGTGAAGATTATAAACATTATAAAAAATATTATAAACATAAAAAGAAAAGAATACATAAACATAAATAGCAGACGGTATAATAAACAGAAAACATACCGCA
>JAOVYX010000800.1:0-13279 GCA_035668315.1 Drosera spatulata
CTTAAATTTTTATTTACGCGTTCGTTACATACGCTTCGTACGTATATTTTTAATCCAAAATGTATATTTAAATCCGATAAATTTTTGGGTTATTATACAAGCAGTCTCAGATCACGACCAAGGGAGTTAGGAGGGGTTGGGTTATCTCGTGCGGGAGGAAGGCGGGAAGGCTGGCAGCAGGCTGTGGCGACGGCGACGTCCCGACGACGGCAAGGCGGCAGGGTTGTGGCTGGCGAGGTAGGAGGGCAGGACGGTGGCTATGAAGGGGAGGGGAAAGAGGGAAGGCGGCGAGTGCGATGACATAAAGGTAGGCGGCCACGTATACGAACCTTCATATCCATGGCCATGGCATATTCACCACCTGTAACTCGTACAATAGTGAGAGGATGCAACGATACAGCGAAACAAAATTCTGCATGAATGTCCACAGTTCAGCTCAGCAAAATTCATGGATAGATCATCTTTTTGTCGGAGATTACCTTCGGCCTCATCTTTTCTCTGTATGGCGAGCTTGGTCAAGAATTCAACACAAGAGAGCCTAGACAGCATTTCTATGACATCTGTTTGCAACCCTACACTACTCTGGATGGATGGAATAAAAAGGGTTCAACTTTGACAACAAAAGTATACACATTTTCTCTAACCTTCTGAGATAAATAGGAGCCATATCAGGCTGGCCGACTGAATTGCCAGCTTTGTCCATACAGTGATGCCTTTTGCTACTATTAGCGAGAAAAGAAATCTATTAAACTTATCCCGCAAGTGACATTCACAGAACAATCCTGCAAACCATGGACCAACCCAAATAGTGCCATCAACCATTATTCTGGGAGTTACAGAATAAGCCACCAATTGTACATTCAAACTATTACCCTTTGTCACCTTCGATAACACATGAGACCTCATCTCATTACATGGGGTCGGTTACAAGGATAAGACGATATCATTACCCTACATCGAGCAACAACCAACCCTGAATCACAGTATCATCAAAACCCATGATCTCATCTAATCAACCAAAGTCAACAGATGAAGAAACAAGAACAGACCCATCAACCAAAAAAAAAAACTCAAAGCACGAAAAGGGCAATCACAAAACTCACAGGAACCCCTAGAACAAAACTCACCAATAAAGTGCTGATATCTCAACCTCCCAAACCCTAGACCACCATGAGCAACCAAAACCCAAAACAATCAAAACTTGACATGAGCCCAAGTCACAGAAACACAATCACTGTCTGCCCACAAATCAATCAACCAAGAATCACCATCACTTGGGCAGCACAACAAATGGGTTTCAGTTTCTTCACGTGAAAATGGAAAGGGAAAGAGAAAGTGCTTGTGTTTGGCAGTTTGTTCAACATACAAGGGTAAAATAAAATGGATAGAAGTTTCAAAGAAAAAAGAAAAATAGCCAGATGGGATCAATTTGTTGCTTGGATTCTTGTGGGCATTTGAAGCAGCTGGTGTTGCAGGGAATTTGGGACAATTGAAAAGAAGAAGAAGACAAGCGTGTAAAGCTAGCAACAGTAACGACATAAAGAGAAGAGGAACCATGAAGTGAAACAGGAGCAATGCACCGTTTACCTCAAGAGACTTGTGTCGACGTGAAGAGACAATAGACTCTGCATCTGTCACGCACGGACAAAAAGTTCTACATGCAAAGCCAAGCAACATTGCAGGATGGCACCAACATACTGTGTGCCGTGTCCCTGCTAATTGCTTTGCCTCAGTGGTAAATTCATCCTTTATGATCAGATCATCTTCACCTTCACTTTCAGAATCAGAACACGGCTCCCATTCATTTGAAATACACTCCAAGCCTTCTTTGGAGTCACCTTAGATTTGAAAATCATCATGGCTAGGTGGCGGTGATGGTGTGGTGGTGGCTGGGGTGGCGACAGTAGGCGAGGTGGCGGAGGCAGCAGGTTGGGCGGTCCTCTGGTGGCGGGCTGGGGGAGAATCGGGGAAGGCCAGAGAGGATGAAGGGGATAAGAAAGGGACAAGCCCATGTGGCGATTTCCGGTTGGTCTACCTTATGATTTTTTGAGATTTCGTTATCCCTAAAAAATTATGTTTTGTATAATTTTTTTTGTTGATTGTCTAAATAAATATACCAAAATTTTTCAAATTTTATTTCGAGTTCTTATTTCTGTTAAGAATTTAGTTTTAAGCACTGATTTAGTTAAAAAAAATATGAATAACATAATTTAATAAACGTGTCTAAACTTCTGGTTGTTACAGCTGCGCAGATCTCATGTGAAACGAAGGAAAGCTAGTGGTATTTTTTTAAAATAAAATCGTTAAAGTGGTATTTTTCGGATATTTTTCCTTGAATTATTTGAATTTTCTTGATTTTATTTCATCGTACTAAATCTGATTCTTTCTAATTATATTGTTTTTCAATTACCTAGCTTTCTCACCTTATCCGAATTAATCAATTGACCCCTCTCTCTTCCCCAATTTCTTCGCTCGGGTCGCCCCGCTTTCTCTCCATCATCATCACCATCCATCTCCGATCTCCACCAATAAGTGCACATCTCTCTCTTCAATTTCCATCTTCAATCTCACTCCCTTCACGTGATCATTATCATCACTGGACCATCGAAGATGAGCAAAGGGACTGTAGCCGCTTCGCAAAAGGACAGAACAAAGAAATAGCAATGTTTCATTCTGTCAAATATAAATAGTTTTTGTGATGTATGAGATATTAACACTTAGTGAGATCGTCTGATCATGATTTTAATCCAACTATAGAATACTTTTCATCTCATTATGCTTACAACATTTATTATTTTGGATCGTTTCATATATCTTACAATATTTATTTTATTTTTTATTTAGAAATAATTTTATACTCCTTCCGTCCCATAAAAAATACAATATTACATTATCGCTGCACTATTCAACACGCATTTAAAGAAGATTCGTTATTCGTCATAAAAACGTAATAAGATTATGTCATCGGCTTAGGATTTAGGTACATAACTTAAATTATCATTATTATTTTACTTTAATTTTTCATAAAATGTTGTTTGAATCGACAAATCGTAACTTCAATAAATTTATTGCTGACCTAAACCAACGCTGCGTTCTTATGAGACGGAGGTAATATTAAATTAACCATAATATCCTAATATACTCAAATACCTTTTCCCTCATTCTTTTTTATTCTTTCACGTCAAACCCATCACTTTCATCAAAAGCCATAATATACTACTCCCTCCATCTCATTCAAATTACAACGGTTTGATTCGACACGATAACTTATGTGTGTATTAAATTAATAAGAAATGATAATTTTGAGGTAAGAAAAAAAAAGATGATGGATGAATTAATGAGATAAAAAATAAAGATATTTTTATATTAAAAAAATATTAAATATAAAAATATTATAATTTAAATATGAAATCCTAAAAAAAGAAGTGTTCCAATTTAAATTTAACACATATATAAAAAAAACGATACAAATCAAACTGTTGTAAAATCGAAGAAGAATATCTTTATGATCACACATGATAAGATCGAGGCGTGTGTGATTGTAACAAAAAATCACCTAAATTCTCCTACTTCCATTAGACATGAGACATCACTTCATAAGTCGTGTTACTCCACGATAGAATTTCCACAAGTAACGTGACCGAAGATCATAAAACCAGCCGCCAACACTTATTCCATCTACGAATTCAATTCCAAAGCAAAAATCAACTAAACTATTCACACCCGCATCCACCCCCACCCACTGGGCCCCACAACCCAGAAAAAGCGTAAACCCAGTAAATTCCAAAAATATCCTTACACAATTCGCGTGGCCCCACCACCTCAAAACGCGTAAACCCCGCGAAATGCCTTACTCATCTCGGAGCAAACGACGCCGTAAAATCAACCGGAACCTTCAAGTTCTCGGCCCATTTCATGGACCTCAAATACAACCCGGAAATCTTGCTCGCCACGCGTCGCATATCCGGCCGTCGGTCCGCCTCCACGTGTACGCAATCCAACGCCAGCCTCGTCATCCTCTCTGCCACGTCGACGGGGAACGAATCCTTTAGTCTCGAATCCACCCATCGCCGAAGCCTCCCTTCTCCTCCGCCGCCGCCGTCGACAGCATTGTCATCGTTGAGCGCCGCCCTCGCGCTTTCGATGAGGGATATCGTCACGTATTCTCCTCCGGTTTGTGCATCGCATACGTACCTGTTGAGATAAGTCTTAGTTATAGTACTCTGATTCAATAAAAATGATTAAGATAATAACTTATACAATCTCTCTGATATACTCTAACCGTTACTAACAATATGAGATTAGCGAAGAATCAACTAATGCGTCACAATGATACCAAAATGAAACCAAAAAAAGATGAATATGTGCATTAACATATCTCATCATATCTCTATTGTTTTAATCATAATTGTTAATTGTTGTTTCATTGTATTACATACGGTGTGTCAACCTCTAAACTCACAAAATATTAATAATAATTGAGTAATTCATATTTAACTCTAAATTAATGACATACAATAATTTTGTAACATTTGGGACGGGAGGAGTGTTGAAGGAAATTTTGGATTACCTTATCGGCTTCTCGCCGGAGATCAACTCCAACACGACCACCCCGAACGCATACACATCCGATTTCTGCGTCCCGACCCCGGTGACCTTGAACTCCGGCGCCATGTATCCCGGCGTGCCCCGAAACTTCACGCTCCCCGATCTCACCATCCTCGGCTCCATCTGCGATCCGATCTCCATCGACTCCATCGGCGACCTCTCAATCGGCTCAGAACACAATTCCGCGGTCCCAAAATGACAGATCTTCGCAGACTGCGAAGCCTCCGTGACGATGATGCTCGAGGACTTGATATGGTTGTGTACGAGGCGGAGCTCGAGGCCTGTATTGTTGTGGATGTAATCGAGGCCATCGGCGATGTCGACGGCGACCTGCATCCGCGACATCCATGTCCCGAGGATGGTGTAGCTAGGGTTTTTGGGGCGGAGACAATCGGCGAGGTTCGATCCGGAGACGAATTCGTAGACTAGGTAGATCGAATCGCCGGACACCGCGGCGCCGAGGAGCTTGATCACGGCCGCGTGGTGCGATTTGCAGATCTGAGAGAGCTTGGACCGGATCTCGGACTGTGTGGTCGGGTGATGGAGTTTTCGTTGGAAGACGATGGCGTCTTTGCCTCGGAGATTGCATTTCCACGACGGAGTGGAGGAAACCGAGGAGGAGGTGCTTGTGCGTTTGGAGAGGAATTTGTTGGTGGCGGCGGAGATCTCGACGAACTCGTAGATCTTAGGGTTTTCCGGCAGGGAGTCGCGGAGGCTGGAGAGGGATGCGCGGCTGCTGAGAGCAGAGGTCGCTGATCCGGCGGTGTAGTCTGCACTTCTGGTAAGCTGTTCGCTGGTGGATGGTTCCGATGAGGTCGAGAACGCCGGGAGAGCGGCCGATCCCCGCGTTCTCGGCGTTCTCGGTTGAGGCTTTGAGGCTGGTGAGGTTGCGTTTGTGGCGCTTCTTGATCTGCACATATGATCAAACTTGTGTTACGAATTGAGATTTGGATTTGATTTGGGATTTTTGAGGCCAGGGACCAATAGAGAGATAATCTTGATGATTTTGATGATGATAGGGAGATGTGATGAACCTGGTTCTGCTGAACTGCTGCTCGAGTCGTCGTAACATGATTATTCAAGGTCGAATGTACGGATCACAAACCCCGACGACACGATCCGATTGGAGGCTGTTTCGAGGAAGGAGAGGAGGAAATGTAACCGGAATCGATTTCCTTATGTGTTGACCAATGGTGGCGGGTGGTCGAGGGCGAATATGAGACGATTGTTGAAGAGATCGTTGATGGGTAGAAGTTTGGCGAACATGATGGTTTCACTACGAGAAAAGGTAAAGGATTCCTTCTATCTTTTGCTTTTGCTTTGCTGGTTTCTTTGTGGTTTCTTCACTGACAATTAGGAACCCCATTGAAAACAAAGCTATAAACTATAGTTTCTTTGACCACAGAATAATAGGAGAGACAGGAGAAGATACTGATAAGAAGGTACGAATTGAGGGAAAATGGCACGGTATATTTCATTGGGCTTGCTCTATGCAGCAATTGTCTAGGATTAGTCTACTAGTTTAACAATGAATTCTTATAGGATGTTCCTGTTGTGTTTGGTTTTCGGGTTCTTACTATCTCGACAGCGACGTCTTAGGCGTATGTTTGTTTACTTAACTTGCGATTTGTCATCGGTGCCCCTACGTTAACTTTGTGCGGTAGAATCTCGCTTTCTTGATGTCGAAATAAACTGCTTTCACGGATCGTGATATTGTTTTGGAAGATTATTACGCAGGTTAGACGTTGAAGTAAAACTTTGGCATGAACTATCCTTACCGTAAATATGCGGTTGAAAATGCAGGAATCCTTTGGCTGTGTTTCTAGATGATCGCGACACATTGGAAAAGTATACGTTGTTGCATAAACTTCGGAGACAACCTATTCGTGCAAGGTATCGGTCGTCACCCGTCTCACTCATAGGTTTATCGTACTCAAATGTTAAATTATTAGCTTGGTAGTATTATTGTAATATTAGAGGGTCTCCTGCAATGATTGATATTCTAGCTGTGCACGCTTTGATATAATCCTACAAAATTATAATATTTATTAAATTAAATCGTTTCAATTAAACTATAATTTTATTCTATGTGAAAGTTTTTTTCCTATAAAATATAAAATATCAAAACATCCTTATTCCATCTGTTTCATAATACAGACAACATAGGATCACGTAGATAAGAAAGTTCACTATGTTATAATTCGCAGAATGATCGAACGATGTTTTTTATAAATTTATCATGAAATATCAAAGATAATAGTATAAAGTATAAATTATAACATGGATCGAAATAAAATTCATATTATATCTTTTAGATATAAAAAATAATGGATCGAAATGCGTTATGAATAATATGATTACTGAATATTGTTTGTATTACGAAACGAAAGGAGTATTTTATATCAAATCAACTCATCCTATCATTTTTTTCCTTTTTTTATTCCTTTCATTCATAAAAATCAATGTATAATTTAATTTTCATATAAAAAAACAATCTTGTAGAAAATGATGTACATGACAGATTGGAATGACGTCGTCGTATTCATGTAGCCGACTCCACTTGATGGGATAAAGTTTTGATTTGTTATTTTTATTATATAAAAAAACAACATAAATATATATGTCAAATCAAATGATTTCATTTTCTTCGGAGGAAGAAAATATTGGTCATAGATAACATATTTTGATTAATGTTTGAGCTGATACCTGTCGAAGTAATACCAAAACGAGAAAATAATTGTAGGAGTTGACTATTGCTACCCATTTCTCAAACCCCGTTGTCAGCGAATGCGTTTACTTCATCAGTTTGGTGGGCGAGTTAGCATTGACTGCAAGGGTACTTGTTGGTTGGCTTTGAGTTGTGTGTTGAATTATTGCATAGCAACAGGAAACTGAAAGGAGAAAAATAAAGATGGATCATTAATGTTCTGTTACATGGAAAATAATGTGTGTAGTGGACTGGACTCCATGCTAGTGAAGGTTTCGTTTACACGTTCATAGTTATACGGATCTCGGGCCTTTGATATAAAGTGGAAAGGATCTTTTGCTGGTTTTTGGGGTCGTCGTGCTTGCTGGAGGAAAAACTTTGATCTGGTGCTCTAGCCAGTTGTGTGCTCGTATTTAACCAAAGTATATTCAGGATTTCTTAAGGCTGTGATTGTGAGTTTAAAATAGAAGGGGAGGGGAGGAAAGGGGAGAGAAAGGGTGTGATTGTGAGTTTATTTGAAGGGGAGAGGAGTGAGTTAGAAGGGGAGGCAAAATGAGAAAATTATTTTATAAATTTATCATAAAATATTAATAATTATATAAATTACGTATTTTAATTTAATAAATATTACGAAATGATTAAGTGTGATTTAATATGAAAATAAAATTTATATCCATAACTATATAATAATATAAAATTAAGATAAAATAAATATTTTTTTTTTTCTTTTCTTTCTCTTTCTGTTTCCCTCCCTTATCTTCACCTCCTCATACCTTCCCACATCTCATTTTCCCTCATCTCCTCTCATAATAAAACTCACGAACATAACCCCAGCGTCATCGTTAATCGGCACTTTTTCCAATTTCTTTTCTGGGCACTTATTGGACTTCTTTTTGTTGGGGTCATTTCAGACCTCTATCCTCCAACGTTCTCTTGCTAAAAAATTCTTATGGGTTCGGGCAAGTGGCTAATTTTTGCTTTTGCCCAAATCAATAGCGAACAAAATGAATACAGTTGTAGAGCTCAAAGCAAATAAGATTGTCTGATTCAATAACTTCATTTCCATGCATAGGATTCACCTTGGACCATTGCTACAAATTCGAGCCTCTTGATCTTTGGTCATTAGCTTCATATTGTGAACAATCTTTTAGCTGGGTATCAACGCTTCGTGTCAAGTCCACCTGGTCGCGCTTTCTTTCTGTCTAGACTAATCTGACACTCATGAGCCCTTATAGTCAGAAGTGAAGCTTTAGATGAGGCGTCGAAATGTGGAATTCTACCGAAAGGCACTGATAAGTTATTAGTTCGTTTGACCAGCGAACGTTCAGAATTTTTCTCTCGGCTAATTAAGTTTTTTTTTTTTTTTTTATGACGAGGGTGTCCAGGGCAGCTCGCGTGCACCTCAACTAATCCCCCGGACACTGACAAGACGTCCCCCACCAACATCAGGTAAAACCTAAAAAAAGAAGATTGAGTCGAACACCAGTAGACCAACCCAAGTTGGTTGGGCTAATTAAGTTTTGTATCTTCCTGCTTTCCGAAATCGAAATTTTTGTTTGCAGATTCATCATCGGAGATATCCATTGTCATTGAAGTTGGAACGAGAATAATGCGATATTTCTACTTTCCTGTGAAGTTTTTGTCTTGCGGGTGCAAAGCTATTCAGCAGCATCATTCGTCTGATGGAATGGTGTTGCTTGTTTGTTCTCCCTCGGAGAGGGGCAGACACAACTGAAATCTTTGCCGTGGTTTGGTGGTGATCATTTTCACCGATTGATATGTTTTGCGAGTGGTTCAATGATGATTGTTTGCTATGCTCGCAGGAATATCTTACGTCTAAACCTCGTAGGCTACACGTCATGATTCTTGAAGCTCTCAATTGTTAAAACTTACCTAGGCCGGGAGGGGCCAAACTGAGTTTGAACTGTGAACGGTTGTGGATTTTGCAATTCACTGGAGGGGGACGAGGGTCCAAGCCATTTAAAATGTAACGCGATGGCGACTAATGCATCAGATTTCTGATGATAGTTCAGCCGGTGATCAAATAAGGCAAAAGGAAGCAGTCTACCTAAGTGGCAGTTGAAGATGCTTTTAACAATTTTGTTCTTGAATTTCAATGTTAGCTGTAGAGACCATATACAGCAGGGATATGAAGCTCGGATCAAATGAGTCTGGTAGAAACATTGACCTGGTGAAAATCTGATGTTTCAATGAAGGTTAGTGGTCAAGTTTTATTTCCTGTACTCATTGTTCCTTGGTCGATGAAGCGTTCCGCCTATGATTGAGATGGCACGCAGAAGTTGAGCTCCTCTCGCTTCGATCGTTTATTTCATGGTATTCAATTCCTCATGCCTGATTACACAACTGGTATGAACCATAGTTGCAGCCCAGTGCGATTTGCAAGCTTGACAGAATCATCTACAGCGAATTTGAAGCATCTGTCTGAGAAGTAGAACTTCATCCTCGGTTCAGCTCCAACGAGATGCTTGTGTTTCTGATGTGCTTGGTTGGGGTTTGTGAGCATGCCAGCGTAGTCATGACTCGTCTGTTAAATGTGCTTGTGTTTCGCCAATGTTTAACAAGTTGGTACGAGGGTTATGATGAATATCTTAGAGCATCGAAGTCGTCCTGATTTTCGATGATTTGGACTTCCAATTGATCCGTCCTTGGTTGGTGATTGGTGCTTTCAATTTGAGAGAGAGGGATCCCTTTTTCTTTCGTGAATAAAAAAAAGGCGAAAGTCGCTAAAGAAAGAAAGAAAGTAAAAAAAAAACAGGCCAGCGCGGAGATCCGTCTTCGTTGACACTAGCCGAATCCCACCCATCGATACTGGGCCCGCAATTCAGCTCCTTAACATCAAAGTACAAATGTTAAGGGACCTATCAAAGCCCAAAATTTTCGTAACCTAGAATGTACTCTAAATCTCTTGATCATATTTCATGCAAAAAAAAAAAAAAAAATCAAAAAAATCAAAATATATACTCCATCCAACAATAATAGTAACATCTTTCTAAATTTGCCCGTTTGAAAAAAATTACTCTTTTTGTACATTTATTTTATTTGGATGTTTTACAAAAATTGAAACGTTTTTTTTAATAATTTGATAATGAATAATATCAAATCAGTTGCACTATATACATTAGCTTTTTTCACAATTGTGACAATAAATTGTATTTTCAATATATTCAATATAAATTTAACATATCCATAAATTCTCTATTCGAATCAAACCATAACAATTTTCGCAGAACGAACAGGAGTACATCATTCTTTACAATGAAAAAAAATTTTAACCAAAATTTCAAAATATTTTATTTTTATTTTATTGCACGTCATCTCATCCCTCGTCACTTCTCTCCTTTTCTTCTTTTTGGCATGTTTAGTCGGGCAGCGCCCATTAGATCACCTATTTTTAATTATGAACACACAAGACCAAAACATGTGTGCCGTAAATCAATCATGTATTAATTCTTGTGCATGGTTTTGATGTTGCTATTACTGTTGGACGGAGTAATTTTTCACACAAAATCTTAATCCAAATTAAAATACGATATTTCATAATATTGTAAAATAATTTTTATATTTTTTTATAATATGTCTCCAAATTTACCTGAATATCTTGTCGAGAA
The DNA here is from genome assembly GCA_035668315.1 of Drosera spatulata. NCBI lineage: Eukaryota > Viridiplantae > Streptophyta > Magnoliopsida > Caryophyllales > Droseraceae > Drosera > Drosera spatulata. The sequence continues at coordinate 10,945 of JAOVYX010000800.1, forward strand.
ACTTACACCATGATCTGAAGTACGTAAGAAGAAACAATAGGCCGTTGTCATCGATCGCTCGATGCTTTCAAAATCCATAGCAATAAAACAAGCGGAAAACGGACTCGTGTAACCCTCGCAGGCCAGCTGCGTGGACACGAACACGACGAAACCCATCGTCGTCCTCGCTTCGCCAACATAGAGACAATGGCTGCAGCGAAGCAGAGCTCGCAGCAGCACCGCCTCGCAGAAACCCTAGCGGCACGGTTCCCAATCCATCAGCATACCTCCATAAATGCTGTCGCTTCAATGTTGTCATCAACATCAATAACAGTAACAACATCGTCGTCATCTTTGTCTTCAATGCTGCTATTGTGAAACCGCGAAAGTGAGCGGTTTCTCAAGGTATGGGAAAATGAGAAATCGAAACCCTAATTTTGTGATCTGGAATCGTTGGATACGATCCGGCATTGTCGTGTTTGAGGACGATTGCATGTCGTCGTCGTCGTCGTCGTCGTCGTTGTTTTGTTGTTGAATTGCTGATTGATTTGTGGTGATGATTGTGGATGTGGTTTGAGGATTGGTTTGGTGTTGCATGTCTGGTTTGAGATTTGATTTGCGATCGGTGCGTGATTCGAAAGTGTTGTTGTTGTTGTTGTTTTAGTGATGCATGTGTGGTTTGAGATTTTGAGGTGAGATCGATAATTGATTTTGAAGTTGTTGATAATTGTGGTGGTATAGGTGATGGGGGAGGCGGCGAAGGTGTTGTATATAGTGGTGGTGAATGATGACAGGGAGGACGGAGAGAGGGATAAGGAGGGGTTCAGATATACTAGGCCGGTGTTGCAGGGTACTCTGCAGCTCATGGGATGCAAGGCTCGGCATGCCTTTAAGGTAATGTACTTGCAAGAAATTGTTTTTCAGTCTGTGTTCGTGCTACGAGATCGATAATAGTGTTTTGAATAACTTTGGGCGTCAATCTTAGGCGAGTGCATTAGATTTATTGAATTTTACTAGTATTGTGTTAGTCATGTTCATGCTAGATCATTGAACGAAAATGATGACATAATACTTGCTAGGTTGTTGGGTAGAATTGCATATACCAGTGCAGGGGACATCAATTGAACTGTGAAGAGGATATACTAATGCATGCATATACCAACTTATCCAAAGCCAATGGCTAACGGGGCGTGGGTTGAGAGAATGTTAACGGTCTTACCTTAGTGGTGGTTTCATCCGGCAATTAGAATGTATAGAGGAAAAAAGTTTCAATCGACCAAATATCACTTTCGATTTCACTTTGAAATATCCAAACTCCAAATCAATATGATGAAGATATTTTGATTATCGTATCTTAAGCACCCTATAGATCTGTAACTATTTTTATTTGTTTATAGATCAGCAAGAGAGTTTTTGAGATGGTACGGAGTCGAAGCCCTAGAGAGGTTCCAGCAATAGGGGAGTTGGACACACGTGCTTTAAAAGAACGTTGCTTAGGTACTTTCTCTGGCAAAGACGAAATAGGAGTTGATTTAATTGCCGAGGATGATGATAAGAAAAGTTTGCCGTTTGAGTTATACAAAAGGCGAACAACAGTTGTCATCGGAAGAGACACTTTCTTGAACATTGTATGTGATGCCCTTGCTGAATACAAATATCTCGGTCTTATTCAGAGGGCAGATCTCGTCCTGGCGTGCAGGTATTGATTGTGTTTCATCCATTCTTTAGTTAGCCGGTTATTGCGTTAATGAGGTGTTTGAAAGTGTTGTCATGTCGGGTCAATCAAGAAGTTACGCACAATATTAGCCAAATATTTAGTCGATAAAATATACCTTCTTTATAATGCATGCAAAGGTGTTGCTGAAACATCAAGGTTGATATCTAACTAACATATCTTCTGGTGTTTGATTGGTGCATTTACGGTGGATCTTCAAGTAGCCATTCTTTAACATTTAGCAATGCTGAAGAAGCTGGGTCTGTGGTGGTACATGTTTTTGTTTCATATCGGTTCTGTGGGCTGAAGATAAATATCGGTTCTTAGTACTCGCGCATTTCTAAACTATAGAACTATCTTTTAGTATCACAGGTGCCTATTCTATGGTCGTTGCGTGCGGATTGAAATATTTTTTCTTTCTATCAGAATCCGGGAGAGGAAGGAATCTGTTACTGTGCTGCTGTGTGGCACTAGCGGTTGTGGAAAGTCTACATTATCTTCGTTGCTGGTATTCACAAGCTTCCTTTTCAATTTTATATAAGTGGGTTTGTTTTTGCTCCTTGTGGTGTGGTGTCTCTGGTTAAGGATGATTTGCACTGGGTATCAGGGTGTCTTTGTTTTTGGTTGTGTGTGTGTGTGTTG
>JAOVYX010000801.1:0-13276 GCA_035668315.1 Drosera spatulata
TGTTTACACCCTCCCCCCCCCCCCCCCCTCTCATATTCAATAGAGTAAGACAACAGTAATAGCTTTGTCATACCCTTAATCTGCATGGTAGAAGTCAATCTCTGCTCCAATAAATGCTTTAAGGGCTCATGGTCGATATGAATGATAAAATAGCCATTGTAAAAATAGTACCTCCATTTTTGCACAACAGTGAGAAGACAAAAAACTCCTTCTCATAGGTAGAGAGAGACTGATGTTTAGACCCTAACACCTTACTTAAAAATGCTAAGGGTCTCTTATTGTGTATAAAGATAACACCAATCCCCATCTCACAAGCATCACACTCAATAACAAAAGGAGCATTAAAATCAGGAAGTGCCAACACAGAAGCTGTACACATACACTCCTTTAGGACAAGAAAGGCTTTCTCTTCTGCCTCAGACCACGCAAATGCCCCTTTCTTCAAAAGCACAACCAAGGGCTGACTAATCAAAGCATAATTGCAGATGAACTTCCTGTAATAGCCACTCAAACCCAAGAAATCCCAGAAAGAACAAACCGATTTAGAAGTTGGTCAGTCTTTCATGTCCATGATCTGATCATCAGTTGTTGAAACCCCAGCTGCAGAGACAACATGTCCCAGATTATAAAGATCCGAAAAATTTAGGATAATTTATTTCCTCGAGTAATAACAAAAACCGTATAATTTATTTTATCGAATAATAACAAAAACAGTATATTATTGAACGTCGTAATTTATACAATTAGGTTACAAAATTCATTTGTCAAAAATCTTGACAAAAATATGATAAGGATCGAAAAATTTCCTAAAATTTAGTCACGATAATTAAAATGAATAGTAAATAATCGTATATCATAATTTATTTTGTGGGATTAAAAGACTTGTTTTACAATATAATGAGGAAAGAATACAAAATATGAATGAAATACAACCTTAATATACAAAAAACGGAGAAATACTGTCTTAATATGAAAATACCATATTTATACGAAAATGACGTAAACCTATTGACGATATAAACTTGAATGAATAAACTGCTATTATTGACAAGGTTTCATGATAAAAACTCTAATTCTATGAAAAGATAATAGAGTCTAATTTATATAAAATTTTTCGAAATAATTTTTGGAGTTGTATACGAAAAATTATAGATTTAAACGTGTCGAAGGATCATGTTGGATAGAATCCGAAAGTGAACCGTTTTGATCCCGAAACAACTCCAAATGTTCACAACATTTTTAACGATGAGAGATACATAAAATCTTCATCATGGACTATGAAAATAAGTATCAAAATTTTTTATCAAACCTTGACACCACCACATAATATTACTATGGCAGTTTTTCAAGAAGTACGAATAAATATGCTTAACTCCATAACATGCACAATCATTCATAAGGGTGTGTCTTAATATGCATATACTATTATATTAGAGGATTTTGAGACACTGTACGTTGTCATTTAAGGATGAGATTGAGCATGTACATGCGAAAAACTATAGTAAAAGGTACATTATGTGTGGCGATGTGTATTATTATGCCTTGAGTATAATAATATGCATTGGAAGTTTTGGACGTAGTCACTAAATGTGGCTGACGTAAAATATTGAGTGCAATAACTGTGTGCCATATGTTAAATACTGAGTGCTGTGAAGTGTTATTATATGGTGTGTGCTATGCTTTGTTTAATAGTATGATGAGGGTGAATGTGTAAAAGAAGTGTAAATTCATTAATTTATGAGATAACTCTATGATATAAAACATAAAAAGGAATGTATCTATCTTTTGTGTTATACAGTGACTTGATGGTGACATTCTCTCATCGATCCTGTGAGATCGTTTTGGTATGAGGTATCTCAGTACAGGAGATCCTGGACTCTTGTTTGCTTGATCCCCATTCGTGGATGTCCCTTCTGCTAATGTTGAAGAAAGTTTACTCATGAAATTGAATAAATCTCGCCAAGAACACAATTATAACATTGAGGGTATATATTTATCATCTCTGTGCCATTGATATAATAATAAGTATAACAAAGTTTTGAGTGAATTGTTAAGTACAACAGTGCGTGAGATTTGTAATGAGAACCTGTCGTGTCATAATATCATTGTCTCATTTTATTTGATATGAAGGTCTTCGCTGTCATATCATAAAGGATATGATGATAGTAAATGACGTTGATAATGTCTGAAGTATCGATGGACACGTAATTTCGAGTGTTGTTATGTGGTGTAAAGTGCACTTATGTGACTAGGATGAATCATTGGTATTCTTATGATTATAATTATGAATGGCAGATTGGCATGATAATTCCAGAGTGTTGGAACAAAGAATCCAAGTAATCATTTTCCTTTTTTTTTCCTTATCTTCTTCTCTCGTGTAATCTCTGATACGGGGACCGATATGTTATTGAGTTTCTATAGCTCTCGATTACTATTTTTCGATGTCTTTCTTCTTTTTTTTGTTAGAGGAGCAAGACTTGAACGAGAAGTGCGACCTAAGATTTGATGCTAGATGTAGCTTATGTGTGAAAGATATTCTGATCTTAAAAAGAGATAAATTCCACTGGAACGGTGATATTCTGAGTTATGATTGAATGCATCAAAAGTTTCTAAACTAATGATGTATAATTAAACTTAGCTTAATTTTTATAACTAAAGCAGGAAGTATAGTTTTTGCCTAACTGAGATGTTGGGCTCAACGACACTAATGTCATATATATCATTAACAACTAATGGAAAGTCGAAACGTTACACGACTACTCCATCTTATGCTGCCCAAAACTGCACTTAGATTTCTTAGCAAACAACCTGTGTCGCCTTAAAATATTCAGAGTCAATTGAAGGTGCTGAACATGAGAATCTACATTGTCACTGTACGCTGGGATGTCATAAAAAATACCAAAATGATATTCTGAGATAAGGTTGCAAAACCTCGCTTGAAAGGTGGCAGGAGCATGGGTCAAGCCAAAAGGTATGACCTTAAACTGATAATGGCGTAACTGTGTTCGAAAAGCTGTTTTAAATTCATCATCTGGCTGCATTCGCACCTGATGATAAACAGACCTAAGATCAAGCTTAAAAAAGACTAATGCACACTGTAACTCATCTACAAGGTCATCAATGATAGGGATAGGGAATTTATTTTTAATTGCAATGGAGTTCAGCTGTTTATGATCCACACAGAACCTTCATGTATCATCTTTCTTTTTGACCAAAAGAACAGGGCTAGCAAATGGGCTCTGAGAGGGAGAGATAACCCCATTGGTAAGCATCTCTTGTATCAGCCTTTCAATTTCAGTTTTCTGAGCATAGGCCATTCTATATGGTCTGATGTTGATAGGTTTTGCCCCAGGAATCAGAGGAATTGAGTGGTCACAAGACCTATGAGGAAGCCCAACAGGAGTATCAAAGGCATCAGTAAAAGCAGACAAAAGGGGGCCCAAAACAGCAGGAATCTGAGGTGAGCTGTCCTCAGCCTCCACAGAGAGTAATTCACACAAATAGCACTGAGTAAGAGAAGAAGTTTCCTTATATTTCTTGTCCATTTCCTGCATAGACTTAGGCTTCATGCCCCTTAGTTCAACAGCTTTGCCCTCTTTCAGAAAAGAAATAGTTAGACCTTTCAAGTCTAAGGTCACATGACAATACTGTTCAAACCAATCAGCTCCAAGCACCATATCACAACTGCCCAACTTGAATACCCTCACAGCAGCAGAAAAGACATGGCCTTGCATTGACCACTTGAAATCAGGACAGAACACTTTACATCCTATCCCCATTTACTATAACCATCTTAAGAGGGGTAGTTTCTTCCCAGGAACAGTCAATCTTAGGAACAATAGATGCATCCACAAAACTAGAAGTACTACCAGAGTCAATTAGAATTTTCAAGAGAATCTTGCCTGCCTTCCCTTAAATTCTGATAGTATTGGGAGTAGAAAGACCCGTCAAAGCATGAAAAGAAATACTCCCATCCAGATTATCTGAGTCACCCTCATGTTCAGAAGCAATGACCTCATGCTCTTCTGGATCAGAGTCAGACTGGTAGACATCCATGGCATTGAGCTGCTTCACTTTACAAGTATGGCCGGTATGAATTTCTCATGACATTTATAGCATAGTCCCTTCAAATCCTTAGGGTGAGGTTTACTGGGCGGAATGGGTTCTTTTGTGGAAAAAATTTGTGGACTAGGAGACTTACGAGGAAAGAAAGAGTTAGAAGGTTTAGCTGATTGAGGCTTGTTATTGGCTGGATACCTGTGTTTTCTGAATAAGGCCTCCAAGGACCATTCCTGCAACTTAGCCTGTGTAAAGGCTTGCAAAAGGTATTGTTCATCCAAGTGAGGGTTTGAATGCTTGACCTGATACTTTTTTTCCTCAAAATCCTCTATGTACTCCTCGACCCGGCCATATTGCTTCAGTTTATTGAATTCCTCCATAAGATCATAGTCAACCCTTCCCCCAAAGCGCTGCAACAAGATTTCAAAGTAAAAAAAAAAAAAACACGACTTTGCATAGTACCTAATATGTTATTTCAATCAACCATATGACAAAGAATGCTGACTGATCGAGTTACATAGAAATACAAAACATATGCTAACTGTGAGGAAACTAGTTATCCCTGAGCAAATGGATTCCACCCTGCAAAGTAAATGTCACATGATACATCATCAATCAGCAGAACTGCACTAAATTGAAGATTCACCAAGCTTCTCAGGAGTTTCTATTTGAATTTGTCCGGTTCACTAAGTTGAAGATTACAAGACAACTTGTGCGGGAAGCACTATGTATGTCGGTCTAATTACAACAGTCTATATACTGAGATGGAGGATGGCGCTAATTCAGCACACTTATCAGCCTCGCCCAAATGAAGAACACATAAATGCTGCGCTCTCTTGTCTGAATTCCTCGACTAGTAACCTTTGACAGAAAGGTTAAGCATGGAAATTCGAAAATTCTGCAATGAAACACTGAGGCACACGAATTATGCAAGAATTATAAGGCTAAGCTTTGAAATCCAATATTATGCAATGAAACACAAGAACACATGAGAGATTGTTAATTGGTAGCTGATGAGACGCTAAGCAACTGTTTTAGTAACTCGACATTTATTGGGCAGCTCGTGGAAGCTGTAGCCTCTCCTCTTCCTCTCAGTTTCACCTCTTTCAGGGGAGAGTAATACCTTATCGACAAATAAAAGCATTTCGTGCTGCAATCTCTACATGCTTTAAACTAAGTTCTAGCCGAAACTTGTTCCACATTATGCTGATGTATGTCTCCTACATCTAAATGCAGCACATTGTCATCATCTATGTTGTGGTAAGCAGTCATTCGGATAAACCGATGATCTGCACATACATAAATGTAGATGTGGCCTAGCGAGCTGCACATGTTAGACAACTATAAATCAGAAGTGGCGTACCAGATATCATCCTTCCTAATCATTAATTGACTCTACATCAGGAAAATAAGGTTATGCAACAAGACTGCTCAAGAAGCATTCGTTTCCGACCAATGAATGTTCTTATACATCTAACTAAGAGAAAGCCTCGCCCAACTCCTATCATAATAAGCTATCAGGAAAATCAGGTTATGCAAAAAAGACTGCTGAAGAAGCATTTGTTTATGACTAACCAATGTTCTTATACACCTGACTAAAAGAAAGCCTCGCCTAACTCCTATCATAACAACTATCACCACACGTAGTTCTGCTGTGCTTGTCACACAGCCTAGAAAACCATCAGTCCATGCCAATGACTCGATGAGAACACACAATATGTTGACGAGGAAGAAAGTGTGCCGCATGAATGTAAAAGCACATACAAAAAGAATGATGATTCCACCACGATGACTAACGAAAATGACTAGTACCTGCAGGACATCTGGAACTAAAATCTCAACATCTCCTCTGTCATCAAGCAGTTGTCGCAGCCACTGGAGTGCCTCTTCGTTCCATAAGTCCTCGGCTCCATGTAGGGATCTTCTGAAGTCTAATATCTCCAGAACAGGAGAATGTAACACCATATAACTCACAAAATACATCTGATCCTGAGTGGGAGCAAAGCCAACAATTAAAGCTTCCTTTAAATGTTTGAAGTCATAGCTGAACTCAAGGTTTTCAACTTCCGCATCCTGATTACAACGTGTCTGCAGTTTCAATACAAGCAATTCAATACTTGTTTCTGCTTGGCGACAACCTCAGTCAAGCAGGTAATTGGAATATCAGACCAGTTCGTTCAGCAGAAATTGACAATCGCTGACCTACCAAGGAATAATTAGTGCTCGGCATGATGATTATTATGATGTAAGGGACAACAAACCAATGTTTTATCTAAATTTTATCTTTGCTGGTACAATTACTCATGCCCTGGTTAATGCACAACTCACCTCCACCGTAAGATGCTGTATATCGGGGAAAGCATTAAGCATCATAAGCATCTTCAAGTAATCGAATGGCAGCTCCTGAATAAAATGTAGTTCCAAAAATGAAACATTTCTGAACGTAGGCACAGTGTCAGGAATGCTATCAGGCTGCGGACAAAAAGTTGAGCATTACTTTCATCAGTTCAGTTGTTACCTATTGATAAACAAGCCTAGCAAGTTTAATAGAAAACTATGTACTTTTCTTGCAGGTGATGTACCCAATTGTCGAATGAATGCACAGATAGCTGCTGCAACTTAGGTAGGTCTCTCGGCAAGTCAGTAAAAATGGAAGTAAGCCCATTGCGCTGCACCATGGTATTGTAGATCTTTAAATTAGGCGCTCTCCGGAGATCTAAAACCACAATCCCCAAATGATTCTTGATCTTGATCAGATTCGGATTGCCCCTCTCCAACATGATCTCTTTTAGACCCCTGCAATCCCCAGACCGAAACTTCTGCAGGCTAATCAAATAACCGAGTCTTAGAATCTTAGGAAGGAAACAAGCTTCCAACGTAAACCGCTCCAGATGTTTTAGACCTCCAAACATTCTCTTGGAGTCATCGTCAACCAACTTCGAGTATTGCAAATACAGCTTTTTCAAAGCCTTCAACGTTTCACCTTTTTCAAAGAAAGTCAGATCAATGCGACAACCATGAAGCTCTAGATGCCTAATTCCATTCCCCTCCAAAACATCTTCTCGGATTTTATAATATGTATGAAACCTCTCCTCTAACCAATTGTCACGACATGTATCGCAGTCATAACATCGTCTAAAACACGAGTAAGGGCTTATCACAAGAGTATCGACACCCACTTTGATGCCGAATCTAACCCATGCGTCAACATCTTCAGTAAAATCACTGTGTAAACAAGCTGAAATCGTCATGGAATCCACCCTTTCAAGTGATTCGCCTGATTTACGGTTCTTTACAAGAAAAGCAATCAACCCATTAATAGACCTCAGAAGAACTTCATCATCGATCAAAGTCCTCAATCCCTTTCTACAATTGCTTTGAAACCCGGTTCTTGGAAGGAGATTCGCCTCATCGAGGACTATATCACGCGGTGTGTAACTGTAAACAACTCGACTCCATTGTCGAGAGACCCTCGAGGTCCTAATAGCATCTCGATGCGGCAGTCGATCAAGAATCATGTGTAAAACCTCGAACGGCAAATCATCGATCGATGTGGTTCGAGGGGAACGAATGATCTTCATTTCGGGTTGTTGGATGCGGCAGAGATGGTAGTGTGGACGACGCCGACGGCTGAGAAGACGGCGGTCGGCGGCGACAGGGGAGAAGACGGCGGCGACGGTGTAGAAGACAGTGCGAGCTGGAAGTGTGTTTGGTGACGGTTGTGTTGGACTAAATTTATTTTTTTTTTTTTTTGCCAGAGTTGTTAAATGTTTTGTTTTTTTTTCCTTTGTGTTTAAAATGTACTCCTTGCGTTCTACGACAAACGCTAGCAAAAGAAACTGACACGCGGATTAAGAAAAAGGTTAAATTTAATACAAAATAATCTTTTTATTCTTATAAATGAGAGAAACAAACTGATAATAAAATGTGATGATCTAATATAAAATGAATAATAAAGATATATGGATAATTTTGATCCCAAAAATTTTTATTTATGATATGTTTATAATTTTTTGAGACGGACCAATTTAGAAATTTGTTGCATTTTTTTGGATATAGTATATATTGTTCCTTCCGTCCTATATATTTTGCAACATTTAGTTTTGACACACAAAACTACATCTATCTTCTTCTTCTTTCAATTTTAATTCTCAATCACACATCCATTTCTGTGTTCATCATTTTTAATTCCTAACTACATCTAGCATTCCAAAAATAGAAATGCTATAAAAAATTTGAGACATCCATAAATTGCAAAATGATGCAAATTATGTGGGATGGAGGAAGTATAAGTTTTCTTGGTTAACATGTCTATAATCAATGTTATTGGTCTAAAAAAAAAGAAAAATCAATGTTATAAGTTATGTCAACTAGTATTTAAGACAAGTTATCTCACTAAGTATGTTTGACTCTCTATTGAAACTGTCCGGGATTTGAAAATCCCTAAACAATTCGAATTCTTAGGGATACTCTTAAGAGACTAAGACCCTACTTGTTCTTTTTGTCAAAGACCAAGTTGGATGCAAAATCCTTGAATGCTTCAGACGAGGAATTGGATACAGGAATGATCTAATCAGGGAATCAAGGGGACAAAGTGATGAGCTAATTATTCTAAGGGATAAGATGCTTGGTGTCACTCTGAGACAGATGACTGATAATCACATAGACATTTTTTGTCGATAAAGGCAATGGAAGATCTCGATGGAGGTAATTCGATTAATTTTATGGTGAGCCACGATCAGAGAACCGATGAAAATCATGAGAGACACTTGAATGTTTGACAAGGGAATCCGATTTTTCATGGCTATGCTTTGGTAATTTTAACGATGTATTCATCACCTAGAGAAACGGGGAAGACGACTCAGGGATAAGAAATATATTGACAAATTTCTTTCAGCCATTCAGCAATGCCAACTCTTTGATTGAGGGTCAAGGTCCCAAAACGTATCTATAGTCACAAAGTAAAGGGTCATCAAAGGGTAAAGGAATGCCTGGATAAGGCATTTGCTAATAAGGTCTGGATGTCAATTTTCCAGGGTTTTAATGGTAATTGATAAAAGGAAGTCGACTTCAGACCATCTTCCTATCCATGTAATGATCCGAACGACAATGGGAGATGGTTTGCAACTTGTTAGAGGAGCATGAAGAAGAGTTTTCAGATGTAAGAACTATTGGGACTCGGACGAGGAATGTGCCAATGTCGTTAAACCTGATTAGATTGTACAAGGGGTTCCTAAAGAATTAGTACATGTATATCAAAGATATGATTAGTTCATACAGGTATAACTCTACAACTCTGGGGTAATAGGAAATATGGAAAACTCAGGCATGCAATAATGACAAAACATTAGCATCTATCTGAGGTGTATAGCATGGAATCCTTGGAAGAAAACTTTGATCGGACGTCGCTCAAGTGTGACCAAGATGCTCTACTCGAAGAAGAAGAATCATATTTGACCCAAAGATCCAGAGTTAACTGGTTAAGAAAGGACAGTTACAACACCGTCTTTTTTCATGCACAAGTTACAAAGAGGAAGATCAAGAATGCCATCAATGAAATAGAGGATGGATCTGGGATTTGGCTCACCACCAGGGAAGAGATTACGCGTGCGATTATTAAGTGTTACCACGAGCTTTTTGCTTCACAAGGAATGTCGAGTATGGAATTTGATTCTTTAGGCTTGACTTCAACTCTTTCACAGGAGCAAATTGATTACCTCAATAGGTATTTCAAGGCATGTGAAATAGAAGAGTCCTTGAAGCAGTCATTGGGCAGAAAATCTCTGGGTGCTGACCATTTTAACACATAGTTTAAAAAGTCCCATTGGCAAGTTGTTGGATGTGAGGTCATACACATTGCTCTTGAGTACCTCAACGGGCAACTTCAAATTTTCCCTATGAATAACCCCACGTAGTCATCATTCCGAAGGTCAGCAAACCTACAAAGGTCACATAGTTTCGTCCAATTGGTCTTTATAATGTAATTTCTAAGCTGATTTCAAAGACGTTTACTAACCAATTGAAATAACTATTGCTATCTCTCGTTTCTGATTCTCAGAGGGCTTTTGCTCCCAGTCTTCTCATTTTCGATAATATTATAGCCATATTTGAGACTATGACTTTATCAATAATTAGAAGAATGGGGGTGACTGCTTCTATGCCTTGAAGTTAAACATGGTCAAAGCATACGATCGAGTCGAATGACACTTCTTGAAAACGGTAATGGGTTGGATGAAATTTTCTCCTAGATTGATTTTACTGATCATGGGCTTTGTTCTGCGTTCTTATATTCTGTTTTGTAGAATGGTGTTCCTGAACTCCTTTAAATCCGATGAGAGGGTTTTGACATGACGATCCATTAATTATCCCTTTATCATGTTATGCGTCAAGACTCTATCCTTCATCATTCACAAAACTCTTAAACGAGGACAGGTTGAATGAGGTTGTATTTTGTAGAGGGGCTCCCAGCTCCCAAGGTACATCATTTGTTGTTCGCGGATGATAATGTTGTATTTGGCAAGGCCACCGCAAGTGAGGTTGAAGTCATCCATAAGATTCTCGTACAGTGTGAGCAGTGATATGATCAAACGCATAAACAGAGAGAAGACGATCATATGTTATAGCCCTAACACAACCTCACACATCCAGGAGACCAGTAAAAATATTTTGCGAGTGAAAAAAAAAAAAAAGGCACGATCTAGGAACTTACCTTCGTATGCCATCTCTGATAGGCCGAACAAAAAAAACCTATCTTCAATAGTGTAGAAGATTGAATGAAGAAGGCATTGTAAAGTTGGAGGATTGGTTTTTGTCAAACGCAGGAAAGAAATTTCTCATCAAAAGTAATCCTTTAAGCGATACCAACCTATTTAATGTGTTGCTTCCGAGTTTCAAAATTTGTGATATCTGACTTACGTTAAGAATGTGCTATGTTTGATAGGGATCGACATGAACGAGGAAGCGAATCCATTGGTTATGAAGGGAATGACTACGTGTCCATAAATGTAAAGGGGGCCTTGGCTTTCAAAATTTGGATGCTTGAATGATATGCTCCTCGCGAAACAAATATGGAAGGTCTCGAATCATCCAGAGACGATAGCCACACATATACTTCGAGCCCGCAACTTTCCCTGAGGGCCTCATAGCAGATTTCGGACATAACCTATTCTACATACTGAGAAGCGTGTGGTCTGCTAAATGTTCGCTTGAGAATGACATCTGCTGACGTTTGGATTCTTGGAACTCGATCAGAATCGAAGAAGATCTATGCTTTTCTTTCTTCTTGGGTTTAAAATTCCGAGCTAAGTCATGACCCTTCTATCGACCCCGACGCCTACTCATCTAATTGATCCTTTCACAAGAAAATGAAAAAGAGATTACATAGTCCACAACTTCTCCTGCAATGATGGATCATATAGTTCGGATCACGGTTACGTCAAGAATGAGGAAAGATGTGCTTTATTGGGTTTTAGATCCTGAAGACGTCTTCATTGTGAAATCGACCTATTATAAGACTTTTTAGATCAAATTTAGTGAAGTTGAGACAAAAACAGAATTGTCACAGGGGAGAATTAATTGGAAAGATGTTTGGAAAATCTCAACTTCTCGTCGAGTAAAATTCTTCTTGTGGCGAGTATTGACGGATCGTCTACCGACGAAGTCCAAACTGAAAGCAAGAGATTAGAGATACCTGCTGGTTGTACGAGATGTGGTGATGCTGATGAATCCCTCCACCATAACCTTGTTTCATGCCTGAAAGCAAAGAAAATCTAAGCGACGAGCCCTTTTATGCTGTTAGAGTTAGTCAATTCCTAAATCGACTCATGAATTGTTCAACTGGCACTCATCTCGATTCGTAACTTGACGATGGCTAGAAACTAGGTTCGGATGGGGATAATAGGTGACTGCACTGAGATAGATGCTCGTAAGGCGTGTACGTAGCCGAGGGAGGATGTGGTCAAGGTAACCGTTGATGCCACTTCTAATCCCTAAGGAGTAACGAGTGCGGCTGCCATATTGTGAAATTCCATAATAACTATGGTTTGTGCCGGTGGAATTCCCTCCGTGAGCACTAACTCAAAAAAAAAGGAAAAAGAAGCACATTTATTTTCACCAAATGTAAAGTAGAAGGAAAAAAGCTACACGCACATTCGGAAGGAATTCAGAAAAAGTGAGAAAATTCGAGAAAGGAAAAAGGAAGATGCAATGCATGAGCAAAATGGAAAAGGCGGCAGCAACAAAAGACGGTGGAAAAAATTTCTCCAGCAACATCCTCTATCGTGTATAAATAGGATCAAGGGACAACAAAATTTGTATAACACATCAAACACAAAAATAGCGCAAGAAGAGTTAAAAAAAATACCCAATTTGAGATATTGAGGGGTCCTCTACGGATATAATTGTATTCCGTTAGAGAAGAAAAATTAGTGAGAGTTATCCTGGTGATTGTAATCCCCTAGCACAATTTAAGAACGATATTTGTAATCCTTTTTTAGTGGATATTTTAGTGTCGCAACGGTCCTGTGATTTTTACCCTTTTTAAGGGGTTTTTTACGTAAAATTTTGGTGTCGATTCTATTTATTTTTGGGCTATTTATTTTTTCCATTTTAATTGCACGACGAGGGAAAAGTACTGGGCAATTTTCGCTGCACCTCACACCGACTTTTTCCAACAGACTAGTATCAGAGCTCTGGTTAATTTAACTGAAGGGCGATCCAACTATTGCGTAAATTAAAATGGAAGACGGAGCCAGCGTTGGTGGCATGATCCAATTGAACTCATCGAACTATTCGATGTGGAAGCCCAGAATGGAGGATATCCTTTATTGTAAGGATTTGTACAAGGCGATCGTAACCAAGACGAAGCCCGCTCATAAAGAGGAGAAATCTTGGGCGTTGCTACAGCGCAAAGCTGTTGGTGTGATCAGACAATATATCGACCAAAGTGTCTTCCAACACGTGGCCAACGACGTCGATGATTTTGTTCTATGGGAAAAACTCGAGGCGATATACCAGAGGAAGACTGCGATGAATAAAGCTTCCTTGATGCGGAAGCTAGTGAAGTTGCAGTTTAGAGACGACTGCAGTATAGCAGAGCACCTGAATGATTTTCAGGGTATTGTCAATCAATTGACAGATATGGTGTAATAACCCAAAAATTTATCGAATTTAAAAATATATATTGGATTAAAAATATACGTACGAAGCGTATGCAACG
>JAOVYX010000802.1:0-13275 GCA_035668315.1 Drosera spatulata
CTTGTGTTTTATATCTCTCTTTCTCATCATGTTAGGATATTAGGGGATATAGTACATTCTCCATGCTGCCAAGGGATATTAGTCAACAGATCTTTGACAAGTTGGTTTGCACTGAAATACTGAATGAGGCATCTCTTGCAGCCTTCAGGGATTGTGCACTTCAGGTAATAAATTAGAGAATTAGGTAGACAAATTTGTCATGAGGGGTTTTTCAAACCAAATGCTGTATTATTTACAGGACATACATCTGGGTGATTATCCTGGAGTGAACGATGATTGGATGGATGTTATCTCGTCCCAAGGCTCTTCCCTGCTATCTGCTGATCTTTCCAGCTCTGATGTTACAGACTCTGGCATTGAGCTTCTAAGAAGTTGTCCAAATATGCAGGCCCTAACTCTCAATTATTGCGATGTGATTTCAGAATGTGGGCTTAACCACTTACATGGTGGGTTACATTGCTTCCGATATTAAGTTCTGTTTTCCATCTGTTGGCTTTTGTCACTGATCTTCTAACCATCCTGTACCCTTTTCAGGCCTTGTAAATCTTACATCCTTGAGCCTTAGAAGAAGCTGTGCTGTTAATGCTGAATCGATGCGTGTCTTTTCCAGTCTGACTAACTTATTGGAGTTAGACTTGGAGAGATGCTCTGATATCCATGGTGGTTTTGTTCATTTGAAAGGTGAGTCTTCATATGGTTCTGTTAATGAATGAAACCTTATTGACATGCTGTACAAAACATCCAATATATATATTACCAGTAGTTCTCAAGATCCCACCAGAAACTTGAGAATGCATGACGGAATGACCTGTAAATATATTGCTTTTAATAGTAGTCAATGGTGTATCAATTCATCTGTCTGTGTACTATTGTGTGCCTTCCTGTGATTATGGTCATGAAACATGAAAGCTGCTGATGATGAAAATATGAAACCACCAGAATTCATGCTGAATTAGCAGCTTTGTCTTCATTGCGATATTATTTGCCTATCGCACTTAAGGGTAGCTTTTTTGTGATAATAGATCAAACAGTGTGATCAAACAGTGATTATCTTTCAGGTCTTAAGAAGCTGAGATCTCTTAATGCTAGATATTGCAAATGCATCACGGACTCAGACTTGAAGGCCCTTTCAGGTTATTGTTTTGATTATGAAAGAAATCTGCTACTAAACTTTTGTCAAATTCTGCTAATTTGATCATAGCATTTCAAATAATACAAGCAGCGTTCATTCGTATATGAAGCACCCTTATTTCCCATCCTTTGAAAATGTTCATCAGTCTAGCTTTTCCTCTCCTTTTTTCCCCCTCTTTTTTGTTGTTTCTTTCTCATTTTGGGGGGTTGCCAGACGAGAAAAGAAGGTTGGAAAAGAACTTAGCATGACGCGTGAATCACCATATACTCAATGCTGATGCTTCTTTGATAGTTGAGCAGAGTTTCGTTGCTGAACTGTTGTGTTATGTTTCAGCACTCACAAGCTTGAAGGAGCTGCAACTCTCATGCAGTAGCATTACTGATAATGGAGTCCCTTATTTGAAAGGTAGGCACCAGAGTGAATCTAATATACTATTTTATTTTTGTATTTGATCTCTCTTTCTTGATTGCTTGGAATGTATCCTACATTGCGATTTTAGTAAAAACTTTGTATCTTCTAACAGTACCCCTTGTTTGCACTCTCTGGGAACAGGACTTGAAAGGCTTGTTTTGTTGAACTTGGAAGGGTGCCAGCTGACTTCTGCCTGTTTGGATTCTATATCAGGTGTGTTTGCAGAGTTCCTTTTGCTCCATCTCCACGTACCCGAGCTTTACTTTTGTCTTAACGCGTACATTTGTCAAGTCCCATTAAGCAGAATTGTATACTTTGGATACTATTGCCCGGTTTTTGTGATACTATTGCGACCTTGAATATAATAAATTCTGGTGGTTTTTCCTGATCTTTTATGAAGGTGGACATTTATTATTTTCATGAATTGTTGGTTGACATCTTCTTTGCATATCTGGTTTCAGCTCTTGTAGCTCTGTCTTACTTGAACCTCAGCAGATGTGGACTGTCTGATCATGAGTGTAATAAGCTTTCAGGTTAGTATCATACTATCATTGAGGTTAGGTTTGGTGAGATATTGTTATTATTATTATTCTTTTAATTGTGTTGCCATGCTAATCTCAATCCTTCTGGTCTTATAGGACTGAACAATCTAAAAGTACTGAACCTGGCATTCAATAACATAACTGATGCGTGCTTAGTGCATCTGAAAGGTTCCCGATGCTTTCTTTCTCTGCTGGCTGAGTACTATTTATGTGATTGATTTTTAACTTTTAAGGAAATAATGAGGATATATTTGCCGACAGTGGTTGCTCTAAAGCTTTCTGTACAGTGTATCTGAAAAGCACTTAGGCAAATGTGTGGAAAATTATGGCAATTTGATTTTTTTCTAGTGTTGGGGTTGGCACAGGGGGTGAAGATGGGGCTGTGAGGTGGCGTGGCAGTGCTACTGAGATCCTGCCTTGCCAATGATTGCTTATTAGATCTATAAACTTTTACAACTCTACTAATGCCCCTCCCTTGCTAGGTTATCCAAAAACTGCTTTCTGCCCTGATTTGCCTCTCCAAGAATGATATCTTCTTTAGAAGTGGGACGAAATACATATTTTCTGTATGTTGGTGATATACAGGTTTGACAAATTTGGCAAACTTGAACCTGGACTCCTGCAGGATTGGTGATAAAGGGCTGGCTAACTTGACAGGTATGTTCTTATGGTGCATGGAATATTATGGTGCAGCTATTTCAGCAAATTGTTATCAAATTTTGATTGATTGATTGATTGATTGATTGATTTATGGAAAACCTCTGTAAAGGTCTTCTGAATCTGAAGAGTTTGGAACTATCTGACACGGAAGTTGGAAGCCATGGGCTGCGCCATCTATCAGGTGATGCATCATGCACATTGCTTTTTGAACTGGTGATTGTATCCGTGATATGAAAAATAGCACTTGGAAAAGACAGGTGCCATCAGTAATCCCTTGTTTCATTTTTCTCTTGATCCCTTATATTGGGATAAAGGTCAGAGATTAAAACATGATGTCCAATCCTTACGCTGCATCATCTCATTTTGGGTCTTTCTTGGGTTTCAGAAATAAAAAATGACAGTGTTACCTATATTGACTATTGAATTGCTTTTTCGTTATTTACAGATACTTTATAAGTTGCGTTTTTCTCATTCTTCTAGGGTTGACAAATCTTGAGAGCATAAACCTTTCATTTACATCGGTTTCTGATGATGGCTTGAAGAAGTTGTCTGGATTGACGTCATTGAGATCTCTTAATTTGGATACTCGTCAGATCACGGATGTTGGGCTGTCTGCTCTTACTAGTGAGTATTCAATATCTCTGCTTCTGAAATTACTGTTTTGTTTTTGATGTTTTCTGATATTCTGATGAGCTACACATGTGAATCTATATGTTAAAAATTAAAAACATAGTCTGTATCTTCTAGGCCACAGCCAACCAGTGTGATCCTTCCCTAGTATCTCGATCCCAGTCGCCTGCATTATTATCATCCTTAATTCCATCTTCATTCTACTGCCTGCATTTTGTACTTTCCAGTTGATACTCAGTAGCGCGTAAGGGTTCTTACGCAGTAGCATGATGGGCTCCTTTCAAGTCGCACGAAAATTAAGCCTGCCTAGCCTAGAAATAATGCCAAACCTGCACAAGCGCAAGCAGGTTAGCCTATTTGTCTCCGAGGCAATGAAATTGAGATAGTCCTAACTATAGAGCAGTTTTGTTAACTGAATGGGAAAGGCAAAAAATATATGAGGGTGGAAAAATGCTTTCCCCCTGTATTTATTTGTATATTTTAACGTTGGAAACAACTAACTCTCCTTTCTTTTGAACTCTGAAGGCTTGACAGGGTTGACTCATTTGGATCTTTTTGGGGCTCGCATATCAGACTCCGGAACCAATAGCTTACGCCGTATGTGAAACCAAACAGCTTTGACATCTTACTACTACCATCTTTCTTGCAGTTGAGTCCTTGTCGTTTGTAATTCATTTGGTATTTTGCATACTTGTCTGCTGATCAGACTTCAAGAACCTGCAATCACTAGAAATCTGTGGGGGAGGACTGACTGATACCGGTGTGAAGAATATCAAAGATCTCACTTCTTTGACGCTCCTCAACTTGTCCCAAAACAGCAATCTTACCGATAAGACGCTGGAGCTTATTTCTGGTACTCATCTTTCTTTTAAGTGTGATTTCTCGTCGTAATGTTTAGACAGCCAGCATCTGAACTTGGAGCAGTGATGCCCGCATTGGTGTAACCTGTAAGACCTAACAGGAAGGGAAGTAGAGTAGTGTCGTGATCAGTCATTGTTTCTTCTATGCAGGGCTCACGGCATTGATTTCCTTAAACGTCTCAAACTCCCGCATCACGAATGAGGGGCTGAAGCATTTAGAGCCTCTGAAGAACTTGCGCTCTCTGTGCTTGGAGTCATGCAAGGTGACTGCATCTGAGATAAAGAAGCTGCAGTTGGATTCGCTTCCTAATCTCATCAGCTTTCGCCCCGAGTAAAATATATCTGCATTCTGGAGCCGATAAGTATCCTGTAAATACTGCCGGTCAACGTTTAGCTGTCGATTGCCAATAACTGTAAATATAGGTAAAATGCGGAACTCTCGGGTTTGGTGAAGGGTTCGTATGGTAGTAAAGAACTTAAGTGCAGCGTCTTTGTTTTGGGGAAAATAAGGGGGTGAAGCATTAAGCTGTTGCAACTTTATGAACTAATTTGGTGGTTTCATGTAAATACTATTTGTTCGGCCAGCGCACTTGTGGCATTCGGACCTGGTTGTACATAAATTCGACTTTGGAAGATATTGTACATAAATTCTATTTCTGAACTTTCCTATGATGTTATGATATTTGCGAATATCGTAAAGCATAGCACTCTGTTTTCAATTCTGGACTCTGGAAAATTGTCAGCCTCTTGGCATATGTGATAAGTGTTGGCATGCGTGAGTATACTATTGTGTCTTTGAAAGGAAACAGTATTACAATAATGATAGTGCTTCTGTACTTATGGAAGATGATTCCAAGACTATTAGATAAAAGTGCGACTTTGAACTTGGAAGCTAGAAATGTACCGTCTGTTAAGTCCTTTAAAAAATTGTTTGCTTCATAATTTTTCTTTATTAGTAGTTATCGATATCTACTGCATTTTTTTGGAGCTACGTCTTCCCTTTCGCTATGAATGCAGAATCAATAGTTGTGGTCATTGTAATATACTGCACTATCATTGTGATTTCTTTGTATTCTTCTATGAGATAATTACCTATAAGTTTCTCTTTAATTTTCTAAAGTACCTATTGATCATATCATGAAATTTTAATTACCTATAGGTTTTAATTTCAAAAGCTATGATTCTAGTGTCCATGATGCGTTTAGGAAAAAAAAAAAAAAAACTAATCACTCCCTAAATGAAACCTGTCCATTCAAAAAACTAATCCTTCCCAAAAATCAAGGAGTTCCATCCATTCTAAATTCACTTGGCTAATTTTCGAAATGTTGCTTAAATCAACGTGTCCTGTGTTATACTACAAATGCCATTTTTGTTATAATAAAGCCAACGGATAAATTCATCCAAAAAAAAAAAAAAAAGTCAATGGATGAAAACAGTAGCACATAAAAACCAAGAACAATGTTCCAAATAGTATTTGATTTCTTTCTCGATTCTGTATGTACATGTACTCAAGAGTATGTACTCTTAGATACACATGAGACGTATTTGTTTCAAATACTTTGCGCATCATACAATTATGCAAATCATGCTACTTGCCAG
Source organism: Drosera spatulata (assembly GCA_035668315.1). NCBI lineage: Eukaryota > Viridiplantae > Streptophyta > Magnoliopsida > Caryophyllales > Droseraceae > Drosera > Drosera spatulata. The sequence goes on from JAOVYX010000802.1 coordinate 5,835, forward strand.
TTACCAGGACGGTTGACAACATTCATAACAATTTTCATCATTTTGATTTTATTATTCCATTTGTTCTATAATAAATACAACATTTGCTCTTTTTACATATCCCATAAAAAGTTTTAATCTGAAAAAATAAAAAATCAATCAAATTCAGCTATAGTTAGGGCGGTAAATGAGTCGAGCAAAACCGAGTCGGATATGGTTTGAACTCGGTTCGTTTAGAATTTTATTAGATTTGGGTTTATGTTCAAACTTGATTCATAAATAGTTAGTTTTGGGCTCGACTTGGTTCGACTCGGCTTATATACTTATTAGAGCCAAGTCAAGCTCGAGTCGAGCCAAACCTTCTATGAACAAATCTCAATATTTTTAGAATTTAAGTTTAAAAACCATTATCGAAATCGAAAATACTATTTAAAAACTTAAATTGATAAACTTGACATACAAATAATATGTCAATTTTCTTAAATTGGAAAAATCATTTTATTTAGGCACACAATCACCTAATAATAGTTATATATATATAAAGATATGATAACATTTAGACAAAAAATAATAAATAAGATATTATAGTTTCACATGGCTTATGAAAATTATGTATATATTTATTGAAAACAAATTATATATGTATACATATAAATATGAGTCTTAAATAAATTATAGCCGGTCGACTCGATAAACTTATAAATAAGTTGGTTCATGAGCCTATCAATACGAGTCATACGTGGCTCAAGTTTGGCTCATTTGATTTCACGAGTTTAAAATTAAGCTTAAATTTGACTCACAACCTTCATAAATGATATTTGAATCGAGGCTTTATCGAGACGAGTCAAACAGATTCATAAACTGATTCGACTGATTTACAGCTCTAAATACAATACATTTAGTATCACAAAAAAAATATTTTTTCTTCATAAAATTTCACGAAAATTCAACACACATAAAATTTCATTTTGATCATTTATATATATATATATTATGGGATGAAGAGAGTATTATTTTGTTCCAAATTATTTCGTTGCAGCATCAATGCTTTGTCAATGAATTTTGGAATTTCGCTACGACAAACCAGAAAAACAACAAAATCTAGAGGAGACTAAAACAGCACAAAGGAAAAATATTTTAAAATCCGACGAAAAAAAATCTCGCACCCAATAGGCAACACCACAACATAGGAATAAAATCCACTTTATTTAATAACCATAATAATTACTCCTAGTAATCTCACCTAACCCGAACCCGGTCCAGCAGACCCGAACCCTAGAGAGACACTACTCAATCTCGAAAACCCTTCCTTTCGCCTTTTCCTTTGACCAAGTCCAAGCTGCTGCTGCTGCACTGTGCTTTGCTCGAAGGTGTCATTTCTTTTGCTCAATTTTGATATCTTCTTTTTGGGTTACTTATAGATTAATAGATTCTTATGGGTATGTTTTGTGTGTATGTGTGTGTTTGTGTGTATTAGACAGTTTTGCAAAGGGAAAATGGAGGTGGAAAAGATGATGGTTTGTTCAATGGTGGAAGCTGTGGCTGTTGATGCCTTTTTGGTTGCTGGGCAGTCCCTTGCTTGCCTTCTCTTCAGGGTATATGATATAATTGATTGATTGATTGGCTTCTATTTCTCTCTTGGGTGTTTGTTTTGTTGGGGTTTATGGTGGGTTTAGGGTTTTTAAAAAGTTGTAATCTTTATGAGATTTTGGTGGTGGTGTTGTCCATGTGGGAATTGTAATTGTTCATTGAGATAGTTATCAGGAACGTTGTGGGATACGCAAGATTTTTGGGTACTTGGAGATGGTGTTTTTTGTATTAGAGAATTCAATAACTATGGTGAATGGGTTATGTCTTGGGATGTGATTTTGGATTCATACGTCACCTACTGTTTTTGCCTTTAGGGTTCTAATTTTCTAATGGGTTCTGTTAAAGCTTATTTTTTGGCTTGCGAAAAGGTGTGGTTCGGTGTTAGCATTGGGTGCTTTACTCTCCTGTTTGATACTTATCTTGATAGGATGATTCATTGGTAATGTTAGTCTTTTTTTATCGATGTTGTTTTGCTTTTCTTTTTCAATCATTTAATTAGGAATTTCAGATGGATTGCTTGTGTTTTTGTTGTTACTAGTGCTCTAATGCTCTTTTACCTTGAATAATTTCTTTCATACAGGGCACAGAAATTATTTCTGATCTTTGACACTTGCATATGGTAGTTAAAGTTTTTTTCTCTCATAAGTTTTGTTAGTGCTTTCACTGCTTTGTGTTCGCGCCATCTTTATATTTGCGCCATCTTTATATTCGCGCCATCTTTATGTTCGTGCCATCTTTATGTTCTATTACTTATCAGATCTTTCTTAAATTTCTGATTTGCTATCTAAGCCGCCTAGTAGCTCTCGAATCTTCTTTTCTTTTATGATTATTTTTTGTTGTCTGGGTTAATAAGGCTCATCTGCTTTAGGCATTACCTTATAGGTCACTCCTAATTTATGCTGAAAATATGTCCGCTTTTCATGAATGCGATTATGTTTCTAATTTGCTGGTTCTTGCCTTCTTTGTTCGTTATTCTCCATACTAAGCCATAAGTTCTTCAATAATCTTTGATCTGAGATTTTTTTTTTTTTTTTTGTTACAATTGATCTCAGATTTATTAATGAAACAAGGTTTGGGATAAAATGCAATGTGTTCAGTACTATACCTGTGTCTTTTGTATACATGTTGGAGTTATAATACTTCCCAGTACTTGTTTGGATACATGAGCATCTCATGCTGTTTGATCTCGCCCTGCTTTAGTGTTTCGGATTATTGTTTACCATCTAAAAAGAAGAACAAACTAAGCCTTTATAACATAACATGCGTCATCTACATTTCCTCTATCTTGTAGTTGTGAACGTCATAAACGGAGATAAATGTTCAAATACTCTTCTCTCCATCTGTTATTTGAAATTTTGAATAACAGTAGGTTCTCTCCATATGGTTGTAGTTTCACTCTGTTCTCCCTAAAATTGTGTTAGGGTTCTGTGTTTGCTTCATCTTTATGTTTTATTGATGTTTATATCTTTCTGCAATGTATTATATTTAAACCGCAGAGTAGTTCTCGGATCTTTTGTTTTCTTTCCTTTAATGTTTTTTTTTCGGTCGGATTAATGAGACGTGCTTCCTTGAGGCATTTCCTTATATGCCACACCTAATTTATGATGAAAATCTACCGGTTTTTCATGAATGCAATCATGTTTCCAATTTTCTAGCTCTTGCCTTCTTTGTTTTATTTTCTCCATGCTAAGTCATTGCTTCTTCAATAATTGATGATCTGAGATTTATTAATGAAACAATATTTGGGATGAACTGCAATGAGTGTAAGTATGCCTGTGTCTTTTTGTATACATGTTGGAGTTTATAATACTTCCCGGTACTTGTGTGGATACATGGGCATATCACGCTGTTTGATCGTGCCCTGCTTTAGTGTTTCGGATTATTGTTTATCGTCCAAAAATAACAACAAAATAAGTCTTTATCCCATTACGTAAGTCATCCACATTCCCTCTTCTTTTAGTTCTGAACCTCGCTTCAAACAGCGATAAATGTTTATTAACTCTTCTCTCCATTTGTTATTAGAATAATACTAGTAGTGGGTTGTTTATACAATGATATTAAACCATGTGGCCTATTGACTAAGGTGTTTTCTTCACTTGGGTACTCTTTTATGTAGATGTTATGTCGATATCCGATGATTTTGTTGTGTAAGCGAAATTGCATGCATGTACTGGTATTATTCATATCACATGCGTCTTATATGCCATTTCAGTTCTTCACAAAAACCTTGTGATTCAGACATGATATTTCGGATATGTTCTATTAAATTTTGCTTCACTGTCTATAGTCTAGCCTCTATTTTAATTCTAATACCACTTTATGTTTTACTAGATGGGTCACTTCTCCGTGAATGCAACCAACCCTTTGGAATTTTATCCGGTTGAGAAAAGGTGTGCAATATTTTACCCAATTAGAATTTTGATTTATGACATATTATAATTCTGTTAAATCTGAGCTGTGTTAATCTTTTGGCATAGGTTCCCCATAGATGAGCTCCACAGAGTTCAGAGACCTGGTCCCGAGAACAAAGACGGCAGTGACACAGAAGATGATGATGAAGACGACGATGAAGATGCTGTTGAGGATGACGACGAGGGCGATGAGGATTTCTCCGGGGAAGAGGGTGGAGAGGAAGAGGACGATGAGGAAGGTGACCCTGATGACGCTGAGGCTAATGGCCAGGGCGGGAGTGATGATGACGAGGATGATGACGATGGTGAAGACGGTGATGATGATGATGACAATGATGAGGAGGACGAGGACGAGGAAGACGAGGACGAGGAGGAGGAGAAACGTCCTGCAAAGAAGAAGAAGTGAGTAGTCTCTAGGTAGTGGTGTTAGATCGATGCTCTTGTTTCTTTGCATTTCCTGGTTTAGGATTTGGATGGACGAATCATTGTGGTTTTATCCTTCGTAGACTAGGACGTGAAACATCTTTGTTCCGTTCACGGATCTCATTTGTGGTTCTAGTTCATGTCACATTGATGGATGCTATGTATTTCCTTTTGGATTCCTTTACAATTATCTTATTGCTAATCATCTCAAGCGCCTAGCGCAGGGTGGTTTACTTGGTTTTGTTTCGGTAGGTCGATTATATATGGTGGTTCTTTTGTTCTGTGTCATAAATTTGGATAAAAACAAATGTGATCATGGGAACAGATTGTGGGAAAAAGTCCTAGGCTATATCAAAAGTTGTTAATTATTAGTAGCAGATAGCAAAATAAAAAGACCAACTCATCATTTATTTATTTATTTATTTTAAAAAATAATGAGATTTTGTTTATTGATATTGCTCATTAGTAGTATATGTTGTTGTTTCCTTTAGGGACATTTCATAATAACGATAGAGCAAATCTTGGAGCTAATAATGTTTCCAACACGATAAATCTTGGAGCTAATAATGTTTCCAACACGATTGTATTCAAAGCGCAAGTGATGAAATTGTAGCGTAGTGGTAAACAAACTTAATTAGTGGTGGTGATGACGGTGGTATATGTAATGCTAATGGTAAACAAACAGTATGTCTGTGATAGTATTGGTAACTTAATTTTGATGTGTTGTTTAACAACAGTGCACCCTGATAGTATTGGTATCGTAATTTTGATGTGTTGTTTAACAACAGTGCACCCTGACTAGTATTGGCAACTTAATTTTGAATATGTCTTAACAACAATGACGTTGGATTGGATATTAATCGTTTGCTGAAGAGATAATCTAGCTAAATGAATCAATATGACAACAATGACGATGGAGATATGATGGTTTGATAAAGAGGTTTATCAAAATAATAATAAAATCAAGATATTCAAATATTATTCTATATAAATTTAATATGAAATATTAAATCGTAATATAAATTCCGATCTTTTCATAGGATCCAGATTGTAGATTATCGAATATTGTTTGATATAGGATCCAAGCTCATTATTATTTTTTATTTTTTTATTTTTGTAAAAAAAATTGAGTCGAACACCACTAAACCAACCCAAATTGGTTATCCAAACTCATTATTCGTATCTAATTATTACCCACATTCCCTATACTATGAACCCATGACCATGAACTCAACTCAACCAAAATCCCTGAACCCCAGTGGCAGCCAGAGAGATCTCATCGAGGAAGAAGACGAGATGCTACGGAGAAAACCAACCAAGATCGAACTCAAGCTCGAAGACAAAGAAGAACTCCAACAACTCCACTCAACCACCCCTTCACCTTCCCCGTCAGCCACATCCACTCTCCTCGATCACCTCAACAAAGCCACAAAACCCCAATCCAAATCCCAACGCATTGGTATACCCTCTTCATCATCCTCACCTTCTTCATCGTAATGATAGAATTGGAGGTGGACCCAGTTGAGGGAAAGGGGGTTTGGGGTGACCCAGATGGAGTTTTTGGGGCTTTGAGGGTTTTGGGGTTTAGGGTTTATGGGTGGAAAGGGTTGTTGAGTGAGAATGGGATTGGGTATGAGTGTTCGGGGGTGTCGAAGTTTGCGGTTTTTCGTGCCAGGAAGCTGCCCTGAGGGGTTGAGTGAAGGGCTTTGTATGATGTTATTGAGATTACTGTCTTGTGTATGGTTTTAGTTGAAATCAAATGTATCCTTGCAGATGGGAATGACTTTCTAATGATATGGATAACAATGTGATAGATAAATAGTTTCATGTTTTATTTGATTCCGCTTCGTATCATGGTTTACATTAATGATCAGGGTTACTCAATTCATGGAGATTGGGAACCGATATTCGAACCAATCCTAAAAAATCTAGGTTGCCCAGGTTGCTGCTTGGTGTGTGGTTCAAGAGAGGGAGGAGAAGTTAGGTTCTTGTAGACGCAGAATATCTTGCACTAAGCTCGGGAATTGAATTATGAGGATTACGATTCAACTTGATGCACTCTTTCCCCTTATCACCCTTCCGGGGGAGCCCGTTCATGGTCTCAAAAGGTCTAGTGCTTAAGGCTACCTCTGTTGAGATCGCAATTAGGGGATACCAGCTTTGGAGTAGCAGTGACGATGAGAGTCAATTTCTGTTGGTGAAGGTTCGCAGCGCATTTGTGCTGCTGTACATGAAAATGCATCCGTGAAATTTAGTTATTTGTTGTTTGGTTTCCCCTTAAAGTTCTCAGCATGCATAAGAGCTTGTGAAACTTAATTTCGTGTCATTAAGATTTTTTAGCGAATGTGAAGTTGATAGCATCTGGACATTGCAATACAAAGTTTTGCTCCCTGTTTCACCACAGCATGACATTGCTTTTATTGTCCCATCAAGTGCTGTTGATATGAAATATTGGTTCTACTTGTACACAGTACACTTTCAGTTTCTCATAATATGGTTTTTACATAGACATTAAACCAATCAGTTTGGTGCAGAAGTTATTTTGTACAGTGAAGGGCTTGCATCTTGCAATCTATTGTTTGTGATTGCTTTAGAACACTCCTAGCAGCAGCTTTCGAATGAATATCCTGTTGTTTGGGCTGCTGTCTTGGAATGCTAGGGTTGGCACTTTCAATTGGTTTGCCTGCCAAGCAACAGTATTGAGGTCACTCATTACACATAAGAACTTTAAGATGAGAACAACTCGCAGCCTTCATTTCTGATTCTGGCAATTCAAATACTGGATGTGATAAGTTGTTCAGTAAAGAGCCAAACAGTCCTTGTTTATGTGTGCAACACAATGTTGGTTGCTTACATTCTATTTAATTGAATGACCAACTATGTTGGTTACTATGATTTTCCTAGTGATGCTTGCCATTGTTCGTCAACAGGATACACGACTGAGCGAAAGATGGAGACAGATTACTTCAGGATCTTGATCCTCACAGCAAGCTTGGAATACACCTTTATATCCCCTCCCATTTCTGACGATAATTGCT
>JAOVYX010000803.1:0-72941 GCA_035668315.1 Drosera spatulata
ATGATATGGCCTATCATAATCTTACAGAAGATGATGTACATGACAGATTGGAATGACGCCGTCGTATTCATGTAGGCAACCCCACTTGATAGAATAAAGACTTGATTTGTTGTTATTCTTGTAGTGTATATCTATACTTCGAAACCAAATTAAAAAACAAATACTTCAACTATTAATTAGAACTATTGTTAAAATAGATTTGAACTAAACTTGATTTAACATTCTAAGAAACACTTCTTATGCTAGCAATCATGATGCTCGTTATTTCTAGTCTTTTATTTTAATCTACCTTGTGAGGGACAAATACGATCATGAGACATAAAGAACAAAAGAATTGGCAGATTTATTTACAGTTAAATGAGGAATCAAGAGATTGTCACTAAATATTATTTCGACCATGTACAACAAAGTGAACCATAGATTTTTTTTTTTTTTTTAAAGTGGCAACAAGCCAACGACATCAGCGATTGGTTCCCTCAGGTACATCAGCAACAACTAACAGTGGCAGCACTCATCAACATCGATAGACAAGGGGCCAAAAACCCTTCAGCACCCGCAGCTGAAATGGGTACATGTTACTCCGCTCTCCACAGGCACGTCGTAATCCTCTCTTCACAATATGGAATAGGCTCGAACGACCTCGACTATCGGTGCCCGACACAAGGGACACTTCCCCCCGCCACGAATCAACTCATTTGCGCACTTCAAACATGTACACATGTGCCCGCACCTGTAGGTATACAAACAAGAAAAAGAAATCCATGATAATGATCCATGTTATGTCAATCACTACATGTATGGAAACACAACCGCTACTTCACCCGTTTTGTGTTTTCAAAGCATTTCTACCGTACTTCGTCTTCTATTTATTTCTTTAGCTTGAAATGGAGCAAGCAACATCTTCCAAGAGTTTATCCCACTACGAGTCTACGAGAGGCTGGCAACACAAGGTATTCCAATTTTTCAAATCTATAAGCAAAGATCCAATGAGTACAGTATGTGTTGGCTTCAGTGTCCGCGGCCTAACACAACCAATTATATTCATAATTCATCTAAATCTGGTCTGGATTAGGAACGAAATAACTCCCAGACCTAGAAACGTTTGAAGCCATACAGCTCCAATTAAGAAGTTCGAGCAGATTAACTTTACCTGTATAAAAGAGAATCAATGTGGCTATCACAGCAAATACAGCAAGTCCCTTTTCTGACATGGCCCCATCTTGATCCATCTTCTGACGTCTCCGGACCCGGGCCTGTGAGTCAATGAGGAATAACGTCTTCGGCTCAGAACACAAATACTGTCACCACAAAATTATTTATCTACTACAACCACTTTTAATTTTTTCCCCTTCGTGGGAGCAAGCAATGAAAAGTGAAGCAAGATCACCTGAGACCAAGTAATATATAGCACACAGTCACAAACCTTTCCCTCCACTGGATCGATTGAGTGCAGCTGAGACTTCCTGCCGAACTGAACGCTGCAGCTCCAGTTGCATGTCCATGCAAGCTTCCAGCATTCTCTGCATGTGGTTCATGCCCTGCTGAAGCCTCGCGACATCAGTCTTGAGATCATTGATCATCTCCCATTCCTGCTGTGAATCAGAAATTATACTTGTTCATGATAAAATTAGCCACAGGAATATGCTTGTGCAGAAAGGTACGTAGAAAGCAGTTAGGCCAAGCAACTGCAGAAGACTCAATATGGGGGCATGCTAGCTGCTACAACACGTTTTATACACTACGAGATTTAATGTAATGCCAAGGATAGTTCACTATTTGGCCAGCATTTCTTAGCATCCTTGTATAACCATGCATATCAGCAACTAAATGCGTGACCCACAATCTTAGCAGATAAATCCATGACCCTTGCATCTTTTAAAAAACCCCAGATGTCATGAAAGCGAAAGATGGCTTACAAGTTCTGAACGATGCAAACTATGACGATTCCAATTTGCATGATGTGGATCTTGGTGCCAGACAGGATGCGGCGGCGGCACAGGTGGAGGTGGAAGTACTAATGAAGGTCGGGCGACATTAGCACCCTCGTTCTGTTCAACCCTCTGCCCCTCTTGATCCTCACGTGGGGTGGCAGTGGAGGGCATGTTTCTATGAAGATCCCAATCAATGGAAGCAGTCCCTTGCCTTTCTACATAAGACTGTATTAATTGATCTAAGCTTTCACGGAAACCACTGTGAAGAAGAGTCGAAACACTTCTCCTGCGAAGCAGAAGCACACAAGAAATTAAATTTAAACTTCAGCAGACACCATATACCAGGCAAGCATGAGGATACAGCATCATCACCTACCTACTGAGCAGTTCACGGAGTTCCATGCTATACACATTGTCATCATCAGGTGGGGGATATCTGCTCAAACTTCTGACAGGAATTGCACGGCGGATCCTTGGATGACCAGAAGGCCTTCCAGACCAATTAGGCGGAGCCACCTGAGAGCCATCCACATTCCAGACCTGGGGAGTTTCCAGTAAATGACCGTTTTCTTCAGCACCAGCATCTCCTGTAGCCAGCTGGCCCCACTCATTGGCAGAAGCTCCATCAAGATCCTCTCCTGATCTGTTCCTCCATTCGTTAAGATCATCATAAGTTGATCCTTGCCAACCCGCCACTTCATCCTCTGTGGCATGTTCCTGTGCCTGCCAGTCTTCCCCTTGATCAGGAGTAGCTTCCCCAATGACTTCATCACGGCTGATGACGTTTTCAGCGTTTTCAGTGTTATTCAGCAACTGATGAGCCTGATTCTCTGGAACAGTAGATTCTGATTGTCCGGAATCTTCGATCTGAGACTCATAATGCGCATGGGCTTCACCCTGACCATTCCTTGAATCATTTGAGTGATTGTTAGAAGAAGAATCCACATTGTTGTTAGCTTGTCCTCGAACAATGCTCTCCAGCCTTGACCGGAATCCCTCCCTGATCAATATATGAAGCATACAGTCAAAACTATCCTACGTTAAAAATGCATTGTGCATGCACACAAATTTTCTCTGAGATACCGACAAGTGAAAACAAACATACATTTGCAGCACTCCGAAAGAAACAGATTTCTAAGGGTATTAAAATGAAGATAATTCAGGTTGAGAGCAGAAAATTATGTAGTTACGGGCCAAACGGAATATTCCAATGGTGTTCTGCTTTACAGCCTCGGTTTCTCCTTTTATGGAGATGCTGCTGATCTTCCATAGGTGATCCATCTGAGATACCGACTAATTAAATGTGTCCCCAGTCCCACAAAGCTCCGTATGATCAGTTATCCAGCAAATGCACATTTAGTGTCATTGGCCAGCAAGAACTATCACGCAAAAATCAGCATACCTCAGGCCAGAAACAGTGTGCCGTTGTCTTAATTGGTTTAGTTCACCGGCTGCTACTGAAGGTGGCCTTTCTTCCTCGGTAGGTCTTTCATTCCGCAAAAATCTACCCCTGAGTAGTGACTAAAAAAATGACACAGTTACAATGTTAAATCTTGCTATGCGAGGATTTCCCAAATAGCACTCAAAACATTCTAAGCTACTTCCAGAAAGGTATTGTCTTCAAATATGCAGTTTGCAACTCCCGGAACACATGAGCCAAGATTAATTGAATGATTGAAGCCTGAATAGGGATGATACAATATGCAGTTCTAGGCAACAGTTCAGTAAGAATTATGGCAAATAGTAGCAACTCTAAGTGAATCCTTGAAGTAAAAAGCTATTAATTGCTAGTAAACCAGATTATGCAAGATTGTACACAGTAGATACAGTAAAATGATTATGAAGAACACATAGACCAAACAAATAAATTAAACTAATTCTACTTTCTACCGTCTTGGATATATCCAACAACAACAACAACAAACCCGGGTATTCCCGTCCTACCAGGTATTCTCGTCTAGGACAGGATCTGGGGAGGACTGGACAGGGTCTTGGACATATGACTGTCCTAATGCGAAACACCAAGCCAGTTGGTGGTGGGAGTGGGTGGTATATCGAGAGTAACCCATAAGGCCATAACATACATGTGGATGTTGATATCTTGTTATGGATCAAAAGAGATAAAACACAGTTCTGACCTTGCTCCTAGATCTAAGGGAAATAATTAATGACAGCTCCGAAAGTAAATTAGCAACACTCACAAAAAGATAGGACATAAGCCAACAACAACTACTAAGACTTTATCCTTTCTAAACCTATCTCTATGGGATTCTAAAAAAACTATAACTAGGAATTCTCTGTTTTACCAAACCGATAAGTCACGGGACTTCATATTTTCTTTGTCCTTTTTTATCACAGAGGATACGGTCATCCTTGTCGGTAAAGATGCATCTTAAGTGCTATGTGGCTCTAAGATACCAAGATGTATCTACCATACGCAGAATAGCAACCAGGAGAAAACAAAGGCTCAGTTCCAACCATGAAGCAATGCATTGTAACGTTTCATGTATGGGAGAAATAAAACTAGGAAACCAGAATGCGGGAAGAAGAGATTCCTGACTAGCGAGTTGCTAGAAAATATTAATGCAGCAGTTGAAAGATTAACTAATACCTGAATGCGATTGCGATGAGCAAAGTCTGAAACAGCACGATGTTCCAATAAACCTTCGAGTTCTCTCTGTCTTTCACGCTCTACCCTAACCAGCAAGTCAATCACAGCTTGCCTTCCTCGTAACCTCAGAATGTCCCTACGAGTATGTTCTGGTTCGCCTTCCTCACTATCAACAGTCATTGCATCATGTGCTCGGTTGACTTGGGTGGCCAATCTTGAACGTTGATGTTCCCTTCTCCCACGTATACCTCTCTGTTCACTTGCCATTTGCACCCACTCCCTTACGATTCTCACCCTTTCACGCTCATTCTCACCCAACCACTCTGCTCTTTGACTGCTATTGCTCTGAGGCTGAGTGACATCAGAAGAATGATCAGTGACCCCAGTCTCCATCCATCCACGCACAATCTGCCTCACTCTCTCTCTCTCAACTTCACCAAGATCTGGTGATTGTTCTCTACTGTTATTATTGTGATCATCCTGCTGATTAGGAGGTTCCATCTGATCATGAGACCAAGCTCCAAAATCATTCTCGCTCTCGCTCTGCAAGCTACTCTGATTCCCACCCTCCTGGCTTTCAGACACCGACAAGGTGGAGGCATCGGTGTTAGTATTCATGCTTCTCTCATGCCTCAAACCTTCCCTTACCCTTCCTCTGGCACGACTCAGCAAGTGCTCATCCTCCAACTCCCGCCACATCTGCAGAATGGAAGAAGCCCGTGTGCTCGGCCTCTCCATATTACCCTGTCCCCTAGAAGTAGGAGACTGGGACTCACTCAGAAAGGAAGAATCAAGCATGGAGACCGCGTGCAACCCAGCTAACGCCATCAACTCTGACTCCCGATTCCTCCTCTCCATAGTAGTGATCATCTCCTGAGCTTGCCTCGCAGCCCACCTGCTCAAAATCCTAGAATGTCGTCTCCTCGCAGCAGAAGACTCCGCCAGATCATCCCCTTCGAGATCCGACCTCCGCCTTCTCCTAACAAGCTGCTCACCTTCCTCGTCCTCGTCCTCAGGGGTACGAGCAGAGCTGCAGGACGCAAAGGGTATACATTCTCCCATATGCCCTCCCATCAGCTCATCCAATCCACACTCGAAATCGGCCCTAGCTGCCGCCGCACTCTCCGGCTTCTGCTGCAACTGCTGCACATCCTGCACTTCCTCCATCCTTTCTCCCACACACACTCAAATCCACAAAACCACAATCCACCAACCCGAGAATCGATCAACCTAAACTCTATCCAAAAAAACACAAAAATAGAAACAAAACAACGAAAATATCCCCAAATCAAACCCCCCCTACCTAGCACATCACTCTCAATCGATCATTTCCATTTTCATTCCTAAAACAAAATCCTTATCATCACTCAACCAAAGCATTCGACATTGAACAGCACCGCAACACATGGATCCGATAAATCCATGTTCCATTTCAAGATTCGAAATCGAGAAAACATTACAAAATCGATGGATACCGCGATCGAATTCCAAGGGCATTGAATTCGAACGTACCTCAAAATCCAACGTGAAATCGTCGTCGTCGAATGAAACCCTAGAAAATTGGGGGAAACGATAATCAATCAGAGTCGAGAATTTGAGGGGGAAATGCGGAGAACGAGTCGTTGCGTGTTGGATTTATAAGTGATAATAATCGACGAGATGAGAGAGAATGGTGGAAGAATGAGAATGAGAAGAGAGGGATTTTATTTTTCCAGATTTGTTTTGTTTTTTTGTGTTGTGGGGAATTGTTTTTGTTGTTTTTGGTTTGAGAGAGACCGGCAATCTCGAGGAGGGTGAAGAGAAGAGTGGAATTACTTACACGTAATGGGATTTCAATAAATATATGTGTGTGCCTAATGCGATATTCTAAAAAGGGTAATGATTAGTCTTGTATAATTAGGTTGGATATTTTTTTGTTGCGAGAATTGTGTGTCTAAGATGAGCTTTATTCGTCACAAGCTTGATAATGTTAAAAGTATTTTATAATATCGTATTAGATGAGTTTGGAAATTAAACCATTGAGATTATTGCGTCTTGTAAAGTTGGAGTTTATAAACTCATGAAAGTATATATGGTATGGATGAATTTAGGACGAATTTGAATTCATGATCGATAAATTTGATTACTGAGACATGTAACTTCCAAAAGGGGAATGATATTGTTCAATCATGATCATCAGTCTGAATGTCTGATGTTGTCTAAATTAGACTTCGCTAATCAAACAAGGTTCCATCAAGTCCCCGCAAGGTTTAAGGTTATCGCGCTTGAGTACAAGCCTATGTAGCACAACATTAATGCAAACCAAATCATGAGAACGTATGTGAAAAAGTTTCTTATGAAATAAGTAATCAAAGAGCTTAATCTGATGAAACCTGTATTTCAAATGTCGTTTTCTAATTATATTTCATAAGGATACTGTGATACTCATACTGTATGAGAAATGTGTATAAAGTGTGCCTTCCAATAGCGCACAACTATAATGAACTGACAATTAGCAAAAGATTAGTCCATTCTCCAATGATGCAAAGACATAAAATCCCAACAAAGAGATGTGTTCCCTATAACACACAAAAGAAAAAAAATTGGATGGTGCTCAATCATGGTCAAACTAATTGACCAAATTTTTTGCAATAACCACATATAACATCGCTCCAAGGTGTAAAAATCAGCTGCATAAGTTTTCATAACGTAATAGTTGTCTCAATGTCTAAACAAAGACGAGTATCATTTTGTTCAACCAACTTTACATACTTTCTTAGTTCTCTTATTTGGAACGACTTGCCACACAGGATATCGCTATCGGTTCTTCTTCGTTTACGCCACCAGCATTCCGCTTTTATTTCCGATCGAGTGTCGCTATACTTATAATAACAAGTGTACATATCATGAGATGAACCGCGTGAGTAGATATGCATAGTGTATTCATGAGTATCCCACTTTTCGGAGCCAAAAAAGTGCCCCCAATCTACCCATATGTATCCTGCTGATCTTTTCCCTTTTTCTGCTTTTTATCACACATAATTTCTCTTTTTCGGTGATGCACTTTTCAACCAAATTTTGGCAGAGATAAATGAAGCTTTCGCATTTTATTGTTTGATGAGGTTTTATTCGGGAAATGAATTGAGTCAATTTTAAAACGTGTATTTATATGTCATGTGATGATATTATTTAATTATAAAATATGTATGTGTTCGGATCAATTTATTACTTAGTCAATCTTATTTTGAAATTGTTAAAAGATAGAAAATCATAATGCTATCCTAGCTCCTCGGCGTAAAACCGATCTATTGTTAGAGAACATTAGCTATAAGGAAGTGAGGATTGAGAAACCTTGACATAATACTGAGGAAAGCTAAGTTCAAAGTTCAAAACTGGAAATTCAAAAACTGTGCACATCCCACTCTGGCCCTGCTGGTTTAAGAAATTTTTAGTGTAAAAATAAACAAAAAAGAATACTTAGGGAACAATCTTAATCACTTTTGGGACAATGATTTTCACTAGCATTGTCTTGTACCGACTACGATTCTTGAAAATGAGATACCACCAATGAAACTTGCTCATATGGTACTGAGTCAAGATCTTTCGTGTTGTCGTCCTCATTAATTGGATGCACTTGTACAACCTATGATGACCATATACACTCAGCATTTATCACAGAATGAACCAATCCGGTCAGAAATCCAAATCAAGACAGGTTCCTTGCATCTGAAAGGCGAACTATTCAATAGTCATCCTGTATCATATAGGAAGTACTTCATAACAGTTCAGACAATTTTCATCATTTTACATTCAACATTGGTGATATCATATTGAGAAACTAATCCTAATTTTGTTAAAATTTACTGGATAACGATTACGGATTTCAGAGGGAGACATTGACAACATATAACATCTAACGAGGACAGGAATTGATCAAGCATACAGGAGTAAAAAATGAAGAATGCGTGGAGACAGTAGGCAAGATGCCAAATGCAAAAGGACGCTTATTCCCACATGTACAAACACAAGAAGACAGCAACATTCTCATAATATATCGAAAAGGTCAAAAGGGGGACATTTAGTCCATCTATACGCACACTGCCTGTCCACAGTTGAACCATCTACGAATCGGATCTCGTAGCCGTAACCTCCCGGAAATCGAACCATAACATTTTTTTTTATTTATAATCGAACAATAATATAACCTAAGCTACTCGAAGGATAATATGATGCAGTTGACTAATTAGTTATCGTCTTATATCTTGTTGCATGATCGTTTTGTAGTAGATTATCACATATTGAGATCGACTTCACATAATGTGCTTATTATTTCTTAAAGTTCATATTCTAGATAAATCAGTGACCTCAGTGAGCGTTTCTTATAACCAAGATTCAGCTTTAAGTAGTAATAAAGGACCTCTAGGGTCTACTATTTGGCCAACCATGCAATTTCTCAGAATCAGCCCAGAATTGGGACTAATACTATTTGCTGGAAAACCACAAGAGTACAAAGACATACTACAATGGAACCACCTGTTTGGATATAATGAGATTTATACAATTATAGTATTCAGTAGGCCATGTCACATATGTCTGTCAAGTATCATCAATGTGTGAATTGATTAACAAAGGCCAAACGAATTCATGATCCAATGCAGTGAATTTGCATTTTAAGGGAACTCGTGGTTCATGTCTATTCGAGAACAATGATTCAGAAAAGTTGGCACATGTTATATTTGCTCAAACATCTTTTCAGAGGTGATCAACATTCCAGTGTCGATAAGTGCATAGAACAACAAATTTCATGTGCAAAAAGGTATATATGGCTTCAAGTTTATTAATAAAAACCTCTTAATTTCAAGAGTTGATTTTATTTCATATTTTGATAAATTCTATCACAGTTACAAATCCAATTAGAGCACCACAGCCGATCGGCCCCATTCTCAATGCACGGGATGAAGATCCTCGAGCTCATGATGAAAACTTGAATTCAACTATCGACACCAAGTCGCAATGCACATGGAGATGCAAATCTATAAGTCACACTTGATATGATTATTAGTACAAACTGTGCAACAACCAGTAGACTAGAACCAGAAAAGAAGGAATGGATATAGTTCGATGTCCCCCTCGTTGTGAATCTCGACATGGAAGTACATTCCAATAAAATGATCCAAGAAACACCTTTAACAGCACGTATGCTATGTTCTTCCCATGAGGATGCTTTGGCCATTTATGTGCATTTTTCGACCATCGTCGCCGTATAGATCTGCTTTTGACCACATATCAATGTAATGACAACATGGATCGGATCATGGAATGGGTGAAATGTTTAAGAATGTTGTGCCTACACATACGAAATGAAAGTGGATTTCTACCCTACAGTCTACCTGTACTATAGTACTCTCTCAGTCCCACGATATTTGTTTTTCCAGATGTTTCATTAAAATTGTAACATTTTTATATTTAATATTTTTTTTATATAAAAATATAAAAATATTTTTATTTAATATCACATTAACTCATCATCATCATTTTTTTTTCTTTTTTTCTTTATTCATTTATCTCATATATTTACAAGGATAAAATTATCATTCCTTATTAATTCAACAAACACATAAATTATCATATCGGATCAAACCGTTGCAATTTTGAATAAGACGAAATGAATATTATATTGTTAATGTTGTACCCACAATACCATTTGTATTTTTTGGCAATACTCCTCATGAAGTATTTAATCATGTTGTGCCCGAGAGCACGAAATGATTAGGGGTCATAAGCTACAACCACTTTGATAAGAAACATTGGCTCAATGGTTTAAGTCCGATGGTGAAGGAAGTGATCCGTCAGTCGATCATAGCGGATAGTAATTACGAGGACGACGGAGAAAGAACAGGAGAGAAAGGCGTGGCGGAGGAACCTGGCGGTATTCTTGCGTTTTCTAGGACAGTTTACAACCTCGATTCCTCCCTCGAGTAGATTGCCAGAGTCATCTTTTTGGTGTTGTAAACTTGTAACAATAAGCAGCTTTTGTGGGTTTATAGAGAAGGGCAGTGCTAATGGTCCCCGAATTCACCCTTCCATTGGTCCATCTTTTTTTCTTTTTTTAAATTTGTTTTTTATAATATTTTAAAATTATTTATACTTTTTAATATATATATCAAATATTAAAAATAAATATATATTTAAACTCTACACATCAATATCTATAAAATAAAATCAAAATTGAATATAAAAAAATTCATTACATTATAAATAAATATAAATTAATAATATTTGAACACATATAAATGTTATCCTATTCGATCGTTCTATAAAATATTGTGTACTACATAGATTGATGTTCATCACTTCATTCTACAGTTAAAGACGAACTGCATAATTATTGACCATCAATGGAGGTATAGGATAATGAGAATATGGAAATAGTTGAACAAAGTGATTCTCGACATAGACAATAGTTATTTCATGACGTTCTTGGACTTCAATTGGAGGGGATCTCAATGACAAATGAGTAAAATAAGTCGAAATATTTACATCGAATGTATGCAATATAATTTCGAAGATACGAGTAAAAATTATTGATAATTATTACATATGTATATGTTATAATTATTATGGGACGAAAAAATTATTTTTTTGAAATATATTTTTTATATTCAATATTAGTCTTATTTTGTAGATATTGATATGTAAATTTCAAATATATATTTATTTGTAATATTTGATATATATGTTAAAAATTATAAATAATTATAAATATTATATAAAAAAAGTAATTTAGAAAATGAAAAGAAAAAAAGAAGGGGTCCGCACGGGATGAGTTCGGAGGGATTAGCAATTTCCTATAGAGAAGTGTTTTTTTTGGTTAAATTTCTCGGACGAACTATTTATGATGTTTAGCTTTGAAGCGATAACAATTAATAAATTACTTTTTTTTTTATATATAATAAATGTATGTTACTTTTATGTGGACTATCGTTTTTTATTTTTATTTTTGAAGAATTTTTTTATCATAGAATAATTCATAAATCCTGTGATTCACTTAAATCGATCAAAATCAACATGTTCAATCACCAATGCTAGTTGTAAATTCTGTAACCGATCAAAATCGAGTTGAACACGTCAGTGATTGAACCCGTGACTATATGAGGTGGGGAAGTTTCCGTGTACTATCGACTTTACACATCTTATTCCATGGTTTTTTGGATTCGAGCGATTTAATAGTCTTTTTTCTTTCTTATTAAAGATATGTGTGAATATCTTAGTCATAAAAAATAAAATAAAATATATATATGAATAATATATAATCTATCAATATAAATTTTTAAGTTAATAAATAGGTTTAATTTAGATGTGTATTCTATTCAGTCTCGGTTGGATTTAGGTTCAAGGAGGAGTTAATAATGTGGATGGACTCAGGGTTAATCAGGTGCGCAAGTGTTTCAGTTCAAATATGCGGATATGCAGGTAGAGATCTCCCTAAAATTCAAGCTCAAAAGAAAAAAATAAAATATATATATAAACAACGCATAACTCATCATCTTAAATTTTTGGATTAACAATTAGTCGCAGTTCACATGTGTATTCTATTCAGGTTCGATTAAAATGTGATTTTCTTTCTTAGACTCTCCCCTAAATCATAACACTTTTGTCAAAAAAATAAAATAAAAATCCTTCACAAGGATGAGAATTGTAAACAGTGGTTTTTGACATACGAGTATTATTTTATTAATGAAGCAACTCTTATCTAACATATGATTAATTTTCTATTCATTTGGATGAAATGAGCTAGATTTATAAATCAATATGAATCATACCTAGATAAAATATCATTATATTTATTTTTTAAAGTTGGATGATCTTTATCTCGCCCAGCGTTATATCTCATCTTCTCCTATCATATCATTTTACTCGAAAGGTTACCTATCATATTCCTTTCTTCCGAATTTAATTATAATTTTTTATCAATTTTAATTTATTTATAATTTTTTCTTTTTTGATAATGAATTTATATCAATATAATAAAACTATTCCGTCGTTTTTTTTTCATTTTTTTTCTAAAACTCCATTTATATCTGACTATCAATAAAAAAAACTTTATTATTAAAATTTTATATAAATTCAATACACACATAAAATCATATCAAATCATATCATTATAATTAAATTAGAATGAAAATAGTACCATTTTATCTCGATAGCACATTGGCTTTCAAATCTATAGATTTTGGTACCTATCCTGGACGACGTAGTCGTGGTTCTGGCCGGGACCTTTTGGTTTTATCTAGCAATCCAAGGCAGTCGCCAGTCTGCCGCCTCCCCTCTCACTACTCCCCCGATGCGCATCTAACACTCACTTCATCTCCACCTTCACCTCCGCCTTCTCCACCTCCATCGCCGCATCCATGGGGTCGCCGGAGCCACCGCTGCTCCCCTCACCCGATTCGCACGCCAAGCGATCCTTCTCATCCAGCAAAGCCCCCGATCCAGGTTTCCACCACTCAATTCTTCCCCTCTCTTTACACGTCTAATTACTCTGAGAACTGTGCGTTGAGTGCGATTGGGCGATTGTTCTAGGGTTTTCGTTGTTGACTAGTGAGTAGGATGATGTACTGTTTGTGTAACTTCGATGTGATTTGTGTAATGGTGTTCGAGATTGGGTGTTTAGGGTTTCTGTATGGGGTGTGATGGAAATGTGCACGCTGATGAATTTAGGCCTTGATTAGTCTTTGTATTAGCTGTTGTTGGACAATTATGAATGTGTCGGGCTACCGATAATTGAATTATTGTGAATGAGGTGGATTCGTGGGAACTGAGAACGGAGACTAGTATAGTGCGTATTGCATTTGCGTTCCTTATGTCGATTAGCCTGATGTACTTGCCTGGAGTTGTATTCATCGAAACGAGGCTGTATTTGTGCTGTAAGTTGACTTGTTGAGTAATGTTAGTATCCGTTCATCTACTCCGCTACTGTATTCATCTACCATTTATATGTCTAGCACCGATACTCTTTCTCCTTTCTAAGTGTAATCGGATTTTGTTTGTTGTGAGCTAATGTATCAATGTCTAATCTGTTGTTAGGGGACGTGGATATTCCAACCACTTATATCAAATTTCTAGTATCAAATGCTGTGGCTGGTTCTGTTATTGGCAAAGGTGGCGCAACCATTAATGATTTTCAGTCGCAGTCTGGAGCAAGGATTCAGTTATCTCGTAATCAAGAATTTTTCCCTGGAACATCTGATAGAATAATTATGATATCAGGGAAGGACGAGGATGTGTTGAAAGCTACCGAGCTTGTACTCCACAAATTATTGAGTGAGGTAACAATACTTAATAGCTTTAAAGTTGTTACCCATCAATATTATTTCCATGACAACAAGAGGTATAAATCTCATGGATGCCTTTTGTTTCCTATCAGATTCAATCTGAGGAAGATGCTGACTTCAGATCAAAAGTGAGAGTGGTTGTTCCAAATAGCTCCTGTGGTGCCCTAATCGGCAAGGGTGGATCAACCATCAAGTATGACCGAATCGTTTTCTGTTTTTTGTTTTCTTTTCTTTCTTTCTTTCATTTTTTTAGGCTGATTCCAAATGCTTTTGTTTTAGTTTTGGTGATTAGTGCATCTCATTAGTACTCTTAGGTTGATTGCATATGACGGTCAAACATTTTACTGAGCTCTTGAGCTCGCTAATTGGAAGAATTAAATGTTCTACTGCCAAGCATTGTGTGGTGTGGCTTTAAGTTGGAACTTGAATGTTAGATCCTTGTAGATGGTTCTGACTTTTATCCTCGCTACCCGCTGTCAATGTATGTCGGACATATATCTTTTCGATTCTAGGCTCGTAAGCTATCTTGATTTGTTTTCTTTGCTTTACATATGAGGAATGGAACTCTGTCAGTAGCCAGCTTAGTTTTGCAGCTGCTGTCAATGTGATATCCACTACACTCTGTGATCATCCAGCTAAAGTTTGTTCTTGCAATTGACCTTAGATGTCTATCTTGCTGGTCAGGTCATTTATTGAGCAATCTCAAGCTGGCATCAAGATATCGCCTCAAGATAACAGTTATGGAGTAAGTGACAGGCTAGTGACTTTGACTGGTTCATTCGATGAACAAATGCGAGCCATCGAACTAATTTTGGCCAAGCTCAGCGAGGATTCCCACTACTTGCATTTGCTGAATGCCCCATTTTCCTATCCAGGTATGGGTCAACACTTTAAAAATTGATGCTCATTTAATCAAGAAAATGCGTGCTTTCAACTTTGGTTCGAGTTTAGTCAAATGTAAATTGACCCCTTTGGGCGTTTTTAGTATCCTTGTTTTCCTCTACATATTCATCGGCCCCGTTGATTTTTTCGTTTGGTTTTCTTGCTCAACCATGAACTCACTCACATGATGTTTTCTTAAGTTTGAGCAGGACTTAGTTGGACCTGTTCCACACTGTGATACTCATTCAGTACCAATACCTTGCTCTAGGGTGACCATAACTTCCCAATTGTTTGTTTTGAGGTCTCGTATCACTTCTTCGTTTCAATCGTGACAACCAACAGCACTTTATAGCCTGATATAATCTGGGTTAATTCTTACCGTCTTTCCCTGGATAATAAAAATCCTAGTCTTGGTGGAGAAGTAGAAGGGTTTGTAGTGGGATACATATATATTCTTCTGGTGTGTGCAAGTGGAAGCTAAGTGGTATATTTCAATTTGAACTGTGTGGTGTTCTCTTTGCTGGTTTTCACCATGCACGATATCAATGTGCTGACTGCAGTTGGAATGGGTGCATATAATGCCGTCAACTATGGAATGAATGGTGCCGGAGGCAGGTTTCAGAACTATAAGGTCAATTAATCTCCCTTCTATTTTTGAACCATGAATTGCGAATTTGTGAAGCTATTCATTACCTTTATTTTGGCGACTCAAAGTATTGAGAGTGCATTCTTATTTAACTCTTTGTCCCAATGTTTGGGCTTGCTATGAGCTACATTTATGCCCCACATTTGCATGTTTATCTTTTCTGGGTGCATACATGACTCGTTTCATCCAGTTCAAGATGCACTGATTTGATTTTACTGGTGACCATCAGAATTGATAAAAGAAATTATCTTTCTTACATCCCGGGAAAAAAAAAGTTAAAGGATTTCATCTGTGACAGGCTCTTCTGTATATGAAAAAGAGAAAAATATAACCTGGTACCTATAAATTTCTTTTGTACGCTGTGCTTCATTATGTGCACTTTTGTACCTATATAATCTAGTACCTATAATCCGGGGGGGATGTTAAGGACTTCATCTGTGACAGGCTCTTCTGTATATGAGTTCGCTAAAATATAATCTGGTAGCTATAAATTTCTTTTGTACGCTGTGCTTGAAACACTCGGTATGTGCAGCATATGAGTCAAAACACTCAAGCCCGTGTTGTAGCTTAGAGTCTAGCTTGCTGGAAGATGATGTTTATGTGGCCATTTTGTAAAATTGAACTAGTATCTCGTATTATGCTGCTGGATCATATAATGTTCGTCTTTTGAATTGATGCTCATCCAAACAGATCTTCGCCTCTTCGGAACTCTGTAAAAATGCTTGGCAGCTTTTATGGGCTTTTGTTGAGGTACTAAATTTGTCACTTTTAGGACGATCGAAGTAACTCCATAACCATTGGTGTGGCTGATGAGCATATAGGTGTGGTGGTTGGTCGTGGTGGAAGAAATATAATGGAAATTAGTCAGGTTTGTTTGCAATAATTTTGCTTGCTGTTTATTTTGATCACCCCGGCCAAATCTGATTGGCTTCTCCATTTATGCAGCTGAGTGGGGCCTGGGTTAAGATATCTGATAAGGGCGATTTCATGCCCGGGACGGCATCGGATAGGTAAATCACCATCAGTATCTTGTTGGGCGCCATTTCTCTATCGCGCAGGCTTTTACTAACTTTCACATTTTACTTGTCCCGCAGGATAGTAACAATCACAGGGTCGCAGGAAGCGATTCGTGCCGCTGAGTCCATGATTATGCAGAAGATAGCTTCTGTTTCACTTGGCCCACAGGATAGTGACAATCAGAGGGTCTCAGGAAGCGATTTGTCCCGCTAAGTCCATGATTATGCAGAAGGTGGCTTCTGTTTCCGAGATAATGGATTGCTCAAAGACTCGCTGCCTGTGTTGTTGGTCATATGTGAGATTCGTCCGCTTTGACATTATTGTTCAAAATTTTCTGTCAAAATTCTGGGTTTACATTGAAATGTGCATCCAATGGTTTACCCGCAATCTGAGGACACATGAGGTGGAAAGGGATTAAATTTTTCAGTAGGGCCTATGAGTTCATTTAGCGTCATCTTGATGCAGGAGATTTTCTTTTCTGTATGTAATCTTGTAGAGAGGCCGACGAGAGTTTCTTAAGCATCCACACAATGAATACATGCAAATTCATTCCAATTTTTATTTCTATTTCATTATTTGGTAATAAATGCATATCGCTATGCATTTTATTGATGCGTACTTTACAACGTAGTATGTATTCCTGCTACTGATGAGCAGATTTGTATTCTCTTTTGTTCTGGGATGGGATACACCTGGTAACCTGTAACAAGTTTACTGCATATTCTGTTATTAACTCCTTTATGGTTTGCCGCCTCCGTATCCACTTCCGTAGCCTGATCCCGAACCAGACCCTCCACCAGAGCCATAACCAGTCGTACCGCCTCCGCCGCCACCGCCACCTCCGCCTCCACCACCTCCACTGCCTCCAACACCACTTCCATAGCCAGAGCCACTTCCAGATCCTGAGCCATAGCCAGAACCTCCATATGCACCTCCGCTACCTCCACCTCCACCACCTCCTCCGCCACCTCCACCACCTCCTCCTAATCCACTTCCGGACCCATATCCGGATCCAGACCCTGACCCTGACCCATAACCTGAACCTGAAGCTCCACCACCTCCCCCTGATCCACCTCCGCCTCCACCACCACCTCCAATGCCATACCCTCCCTTTGAACCCCCGTAACCAGCCCCCCCTCCTTCTCCGTAACCTGAACCGTAACCAGATGCAAGCTTAGCTGTGGCACCGCCACCACTGCCTCCATTTGTTAATACCCTGCCTGCAATGCAGAGATCAACAAGCAGCAAAACTAGCAGAGCTGCTGCGGCTACTCGGGTTTGGGCCATTTACGACAGTAAGCAGCCAATATGTTTGTTTATTTATTTATTTTTCTATATTTTAAACCAGGAGTGGTTACCTTGGAAGCTGTTGTGAGGCAAAATGTGTAGGAAGGGTGCCTATTTATAGCCGTTGTAGCTGCTTGCTTTTGCTGAACAGGTCGTAGTTTTGTATTAGTGAGTGGGATTATCAAAAAACAAAGGGTTAGTGGTGGTTGTTATCATGGGGTATAGGTTGGCACTGGGCATATTAACTCGAGTCGTCTTTGATAATTGATAGCACATTGGATTGCTAATCCTGTCAATTCGGCAATTTGAACACTTGACTGTGTATCATTCCAATAGGATCGACGTCCTCGTCCTCATCCTCACCAGTCCCTCGCTCAACCACTTGTCATTGGAATCTACGAATAATGTGCGTTTATCGCATCCGCGAACTGAATACGTAAATTATAACGATCTTTATGTTATGCAGAATGATAGTGAATGCTATGCCATGTGTCCCTTGTAATATATGACTCTTGCACTACAGTACGATTTTCTTTAGGTAGTGCGTTCGTTGTGTACGCGGGATAGTGGAATGCACTCGGATTCAAAAAAGTGAGAGTACGGGATAAGAAGAAATGTAAGTTTCGATTCCGTTCTTGAACTCGGAGCGTCGCATTTCTTGACTTTGATTCTGAAGTACAAAACGTCTGGAATATACTATCTCCATCACAATGAATCGTCATTATCACCATTTTCTTGACTTTTCGTAGTTCATCACCAAACTTCGAAGTTTAATCAAGAACGGGATCGAGTCTAAGTTCACGGTCTTGGTTCTGAATGCCTTCATCATTGGTCCTCAATGTTTATATGTATTGCAGGGTGCGATTAAGTTGTGCGACTAAGTCAAGACCAAAATATCGACAGGACAAGAGCTAGCTCGATGTTCAAAATATCAACAGCACAAGAGCATCAGTAGAGCTCGATGTCTAAGAACATTCATATCAGATATTCTAAATTTTTTCTTAATTTTTTAGTATTCAATACATCTCATTATATCTCATTTACACCCGTTACATCTATTAAAAAAAACAATATGACAAAATACTACTTTATATTTACAGATGTATTATTTATTATTTCTCATTTTATAGTTTTACTTACACTTCAACACATTTTTTCAATATCATATCATTATTTTTTTCATCCACATTATCTATTTTTTTTTTTTTTTGTATTTACAGATTTTCTATTTTGATGTATCTGATAATCGTCACAGTTATTGAAGCAAAACATGAAGCCTATGAGGGAAAAACATGGTTCAAGAAACAGAGGTAAATTTGGAGGTGAGAATGAAGTCACAAGAGACTTACCGGTCCTTTGACACCGAATAAACTTTCCGATACAACTTATGATCAAGTAGTACTTACAGGACCTATACCGTGCTTTTAGTATCAGTATCAAGTCATAAACCAAACATGCAATCGCCAGAAAATCTAATGCTAACTAGTTCCAGTTGTCCTACAAAGAAGCGTCACTTGGCATAGATACATGTACCAATTTTGACACTGACTGCTAAAACCATAAACCAGAAGAAGAAGAAGCAAGACCAGCCCCTTGAAACTGCTGATGCGATATTCGCTGGGAAAGCGACGCCAGTGCTCTCTGGAAGATTAAAGGAGACAACAACATTGACATTTCCAATTTTATCGAGAGACCAGTGCACCGCCTTGCCACCCGGGGCCGTATTTCTTACTCTGTCCATACCGGCAGTAACATGAACCGGACCAGGAGATTGGGTGGCTGCGTTTAGCTTAGCAGCCATGGCGGCCTTTGTTGAGAGTTCCCCTGCAAACGCAGGAGGAGCAGGGATACTCCCTAACCAGCTATTCACCTGCTTGCTCAATGGGTTTTGGACACCTGTAGAGGATAAAAACGATGGCAATCACGTAAACTATTTGTTTAGGAATGAAATTCAACGAAATGTAGCAAACAGCCAGGAGTTGAGTTTAATAAGACACAGCATTTCTCAGTTTACCAATCATGGATTTAGGCATCATAACACCCGACTTCGAAGACGATGCACTATCAAAAGCTCCAGGAACTTGTTTACCATATGAAGGCACTTGCTCGGTTTTGGCCAAATCCTGGGAAAAGGATAAAAAGAGAAGAAAAAATAAAAAATCACGAATTTTGATTATTCTCCAACTGTATGAACAAGAGCTGAAGGTCTTACTGTCTTCTGAGAGACATAAGCTTGGTCAGGAAGAGAGACTTCAGCATCAAATCGTTCAGGGGAATCAAAGGAGAGATATTTTCCAATGTCATCTTCAGCATCAAAGAATGTAAGGTATTCTTCCAGCAACTCGAGGTCCGAAGGATTAGAGTAAACAGGTTCCGACAGATCATTGGCTTCCAAGAATAGTCCATCACCAGTTGAAGCATTAAAAGCAGTATCCCTGGCTGGCTGGTCATGATTAAATGAAGCTTCAGTGCCAGCTACAGGCGCTGGTTCATTTATCCAAGAATTAGCAGGTGCAGGGTTGACAGCCGCACTCCCTTCCTGAAGAGCATATTCATACTTGACGACATTATCATCCCCCTGTAGTTGCAAAGGGACATCAAAGAAGTTTTGGTCATCAAGGTACTCTTGACCAAGTGGATTTTGGGACATTCCAGTCAAGGGCTTCTCTTCATCTCCAGTGATTTGGCCGAAATCCTCAACATAAGTGCCACCATGTTCTTGATTAAGAGTAAAAATAGGTGCAAAATCCGCTAAAAATGCATCATCCAGACCCTGTAAGAGAAAACTGGTCGTAAGGATATGGGCACAGTCCATCAGAAAAGAAGTGGGGGGAATCACAAACAAACAGAACTTGCACAAAGTTACATTCCGCACTAAGGGTTTTTTTATTTTTTTATTGACCCTGATTTTTGTCGTAAGCAACTGCACGTGCACAAGCACAAAAAATGGACCTAAGAATTCATGGTTCTTTAGGAGCACAAGATACTAATCTACCGATACAGCGAACATGAAGGCTCCAATGATGGAAAAGAATGTTGTGTAGAGTATCTAGCTATCTTTAGGAAAACATTAATAGGTTAGAGGTTTTAAAGCAGACTTGTAACCACCATAGAAATAACCATTACACTGATGATTTAAACCACCAACCTGATTGGAATCACCCCTCTCACCCAACCAATTGTCAGCAATTACTTCATCGGAACCTGAGTTTCCAGGGACCATAGTCACTATGTCATCATCTTCCCACTCCTCATCAAGCAATGGTGCTCCATAACGCTCTCCATTCTTTGGTCCTGAGCCGCTCTTCTGGAATATTCTACACAACACCAAAGTTTCCTGTTCCAGAAAAAACAGACCAGGCCCCATTGAAGGGTCAGACTGCTAGTTGACACTTCAAACTCGATCTAGTAAAAAACAGACCAGGCCACCATTGAAGGGGTCATACCTGAGGAATGCCAGCTTTCTCCAGCTCTCCATCAATAGATCGGTACTCATGCATCACCCAATTGGTACGCTCGCCACGTGGTGCTCGACCACGGTGGTACACCAGAGTTTTCTTCATGCCAACAACATGTCCCCTACGATAAACTTCCCTATCCTTCCCTGTTGTTTTCCAGTAGCCTTCTTCTGTTGCACGGTTCGTCCTTGATCCATTACCATATTTCTTGTCAAGGTTACTGAAGAAGTACCACTCGAGGTCTCTAGTCTTTAGCTTAGACAGACCTGGACAACAACAAAAGCAATCATTGGCCAACAACTCAATGTGCTTCATGATTTCACAATCATTCTAATGCAAATAACTTCATCACCGAAACGAACCCTCAGCATTACCATCTAAATAAGAGGTGGGACAACTCATTGATATTGTCCTGTAAAAGAATATACTAAGTTCGATACCTAGTCGTTAAACATAGTCAATTATATAGCAAGTTTAACTCACTGATCAGAGATTTCTAACAAAGATATCTTAATCCCATGTTTAAACGACGATGAGCACAAACTTCCTCTACCATATCTCATTCTGAACAATACCCTCTGATACTGATTAAATAAGTATCCTATGATCACCACTGCTGTAACTACCACGCTAAGTGATGATACAACACCACGACGAAAACCAACTACTATGAGATTACAAACTCTCGACCTAGCACCAATATCTAACCACTACCAGTACCACCAATGACACCCATATATCATAGAAAAACCAAACCGACATGATCAACCCAATCGAAAAGCAACTCCAACCCATTATCCATCATATCTTCGTCTGAAGATAAGTCTTCAAACAAGAACAGAATAACGATCACACAACAGCACACACAGATAGCATAGCCCAATCGAACGAAAACAAACAAGGGGAAAAAGAATCACAACGAACCAGGTAGAATCCACGGCTCGGTCTTGTATATATCGATGTCGGCGATGGCGTCCAATCGAAACGGCTTCCCAGTCACCTTGCGCCTGAGATAGTACGACACCAGCTCCTCGTCCGTCGGGTGAAATCGAAACCCCGGCGCCAACGACGTCGCTGATCCATCACTCCCCATCAATCAAATCTATCAAATCACTGACAAGATCAAGGAAAAATTAGGGTTTCGATTGGGTGAAGTGAGATTAATTGGAGATTTTAGGGCTTCAGTGAGAATTCAATCGTCTTCATCGGAGAATACATGAAGAGCAGAGAGGGGATATTTGAGGAGTAGTGTTGGGTTTGGGGATGGAGATGGAGATGGAGATGGAGATGTATTTACGGAATTGCCATCGAGGGGTCCGTCATCGCTGACGCACCGACACTTCACCGCATTCTTGCGGTTCAGGTTGAGTCAACGGTTTGAACCGGGGTGAACCGGGTCGAAGAGGGTAACCTGGAAACTCACGGGCCGCGAGTATTGGATGGAGCGCCGAGGTTGACCACGTCGGTCAATTTCTTGCGGCTGGAATTTCGTCTCTGACATATTGCTTCGTCCAATATAATGCAACAATTTTTTACTCTACATCATAATCATTAAAATCGGATCGATCAGATCGATTTAATCATTTAAACTGTGATCCAGTGTTTGATCAGGTCCATCCAATTGGAAAATTGGATCCGATCAAACCCGAATAAAAGTTTGAACGATTGAATTGAACAAAAAAAACTAAAAAATATGATTCAAAAACTCTAATGAAATATACATGATTTGTATAAGCTGTATTCTTATTTATATAAGATTTATAAATATATATTCAGATCATAATAATACATTAATATTAATAAAAATAAAATAATATCAAAATAATCGAACCAATAATTTAATCAATTAAACCCCGAGATCTCGATCAGGTCGATGTTTAGTCCGATTTTGATAACTATACTCTACGTATTTGACGATATAAACTGCTACTCGTTTCGGGACGATACAACATTAGCTGTCGCAAAATTTTCGAAAACATTGGAGTATTTACATAACATAATGAATTCAAGAACAGGAACAAAAACAACATTGGACAACATGTTTCGCCGAACATTAGTTCTTAAAAGACGTTCCTAAAAATTTTCCAACATGTTTTCTTTTCCACAACAGCATAGGAGCACGAAGTTTAACTCCTACGATCTACAGACACCACAACATAGTTTTCGTAAGACTAACGTCTAGCAGTCTCTACATCCCTGAGCCGCAGTAGGGAGGGCGATACATACATCTCTATAGATTACAGCTACACGTCGATGACCTCTCGCTTTAATCTCTTCAGATCCTCATTCTCCTTGCTCAGGTGCTCGATCTTTGACTGAAGAACGTTGATCGTAGTACGGGCGCTCATCGCTTCTATCCTCAAAGCTTCCTTCACAATAGAGAGCCTGTATATCTCATCCCGCAGCTCCTCAAGGAGCTTCAGGCAGCTAGGTGGCACATTGTTGTCGATGTTGCTGGTCGGCTGATGCAGTGAAAGAGGTTTCTCTTCGGGGTCCACGGAGCTCATTAGGCATAGGTCCAAGCGAGGGGACGAAGAGCTTGCGTTCCATGTCGTTGAGGATGAGGAAGCACCATTATGGGTTCCGTTTGTGGATATCTCCGAAGCGTTGGAATGAGAAGAATCCAGTTCATGCCTTAGACGCTTACTTGGCATGACAGGGAAAGGCTCCGGATCACCATTGTAGGCTACGGTATGGGAATCTTCACGCGTCTCCATTTTGCAGGGGGGAAGGATTTCAAGAGGCTCGAAGGAGAGTCCGCTACTACCAGCATGAGTTGTGTTGGTGTAGTTGGCGGATTGAGTTGAATCCTGCAATAGCTATTATGGATCTTCAAACTGGAGCATGTACAGCAGATATTGCAGGCACATTGAACAGCAAGGTAATAAGTGATTGAGCAAGAAAAATAGTTGCAAAACAGTTGATGAAAAGTATATAGTGTCTACTCGTTGAAAAATCAGCTAGAAACCATATAGTTGCAAAACAATAGATCAAAACTCAGCTTGAAACCATATAGCGTCTATTTAGTTTTGAACCTGACCACCTCACCAGTCAGCATGTCATATGCTCCATTAGACGATAACCTAACAACACTTTCAGTGAAAGGATACTAACATTGAAGCTTGAGATGTACTAGAAGGAAAAAATATGGAGAAGACAGGCTTCAAAGTGAAGCATGCTAATCATACCAGAAAAGCACCACCAAAACGGCATTGCTAAAGGAAAGCGAATGTTACCATTTCCTTCAGAGGAGAAACCTTCCTGAATCAACAATCCTGTTATTTCGGGAACAATTCCAATTAACCACAGCCGGCCTATACGCACAATCTTGGACACCACTACTTGCTAGTTCCAGAATTCAACAAATTGCTCAAGAAAAGTTCTCTCGAAACTAACAAGTCAGTACTTTAACTAAACAATATGACAGGAGACCATGTTCATCACATGCTTCAGCATTCATAGTTCACTCCACAAAACAAACTCGTTCTGTTGTACTAGCTAATGGATGCAAACACAGAACATCATTTTCTTAACAGCCTTGCAAATTAGTTTCGCGGGAAATGCAACATATTATCTTTATGACACAATATAGTATTATCTTGTGAGGGACACTGGGACTTGAGAAGTTTATAACACATGTAAAATGACACACATCATACCATGTCCCAAATTTATGGAAGTAGTGAACTCGAAACTTCAAGTCAAACCTGTTCCAAAATTCAAATCCTAGGTCTATATTTTGGACCACTAAGAACTTTATTTCCAGTGTCATGTCCGAAAATACTATTTCTATCTTACCACAACATGCTTTCAGTAAGTCAAAACTGCCATCCATACAGTCCGAGGCCTCAAATCCAACAAGAACAATTCCAGAGACCTTGACCACTGAATTATATGAAACAGTATATACTCCTAGTTGACAAAAGATATAATAAGCTTAAACATACCTCAACGCGAAAATCATCATTTCCAAGAGTCTCGTCTTCAGCATCTTCTCCCGGCACCAAGCCAGATGATTCATCTCGTTCCCAATCCTCCTCAACAAAAGGCCCATACTGCTCTCCAGGCTTAAACCCTGGGCCTTTCTTCTTCAAAATCTTACACAGCAGATATGAATCCTACCCACCAGTAGAAACAGAAAAGCAAAGTAAAAATATAGTATGAAGCAATGAAGACAGCCCACATGGACGGTTGATTTTGAACAATTTTATACATGAGGCAAGTATCAGTATTGCTGTACGAATGGTTTCTCAACTTGGCAAACCCCTTGAGCAAATGTCATATGTGGTATAACAATGCCAACTACAAATAAGAAATCCACATCATCGGCAGTTGAATTGGAGGTAACACTATTTGAAATTGTGACCGCTCCATTAAACTCCTTCATACCTTGTTGCCCCATCAATTCCACCAAAAGCTCAAAATACATGGGCATGAGATCCAGCAACTGTTTCATGCCTTCGACTTTAGATTAAGCTAGCGCTCACCAAATTTCTAGTAAACTTGATGTATCGACACGAACACTTACTACACTTGCCTTGGCCAATCAGTTAGGGGCTATAAGATAAAAATCATGACCCCTTGGCGAGTGTGTCTGAGTACTTATTTTAAACAGACCTCAGGTCAAGGACAGGTCTTACCCTGCTAAATGGTTTTTATAAACTATAACACTTACCAATGGCGTACCATCTTTGGCAACCTCCTCATCAGTTAATCGATATTCATGCATGACCCAATTTGTTCGCTGTCCGCAGGGTGCACGCCCACTATAAAACACAAGGGTCTTCTTCATACCAACCACACGAGTATTTTGTAAAATCGGACGATCATTGCCTGTGGCTTTCCAGTACCCTTTTCCTGTTGCTCGGTTCACCCTAGCACTCTTAGAGTACTTCTTGTCCTGAACACCAAAAAAGTACCATTCGTTGTCTCTGCTCCTAAGTTTCGACATATCTGCATTGCACTTCGACCCATTTAGCAGATGAAGTTAAACCATGATTCAATGGACAAAATCAATCGCACAAGTTAGACTTCTCATAGCTTAATCTCACCTTGATGGTTTTCCACACACAGAAAAAACAAGAGGAAGGTAAAAGGAACTTCAACAGTAGGATCATGAACAAACAAAAAGTGAATCAAATGGACACTTTCATCACATACAGAATGTTAAAAGCTAAGAGAACTAGCACATGACAGAGAGGAGCAAAAATAGACATGATACTACGGTATACTGGCCGGACCATGTTGTATCGAAAATTATCAACATTTCGAACAAAACAGACGACTCATGACAATAAAGAGATGCAGATCATATCACTACATAAATCAACCCCCTTTGCCAGACAAGAATCAATCAGAATAGGCAAAAAAACCACACTACATTTCTACACGGCGCCTAATGCAGCTCAATCCTTTCGACACTACTAGAAATTCCACCTTTCTTAACCCAAAAACCAATCAAACCAGTCAATTCCATACCATTCATCCTCGCTACTCTTCCTCGAACACCCATCAACCACATTTTCATCCATTCCACATTCAAATGAAGAACAACCCTAAATTTTCACCTTCATCGACCATCAAACACATTACCATGTCCACAACAATAACCAACAGTTTCCAAAAAATTCTCAGAGAGTATAACATGAGCAAAATTGGTATAACACCAAACAAAACCAACACAATTCACCATCCCCAAAAAATCCAATCTTGAACCTCAAACCAGCTCACAAGCTCAACCAACACAAAAGTCTCCCTCCATTTCACCAAATCAACGAGACCCATCTCAAAACAAAACCAAAAACTCAATCTTGAGCTTCAAGCAAGTCCAATTCACACCCAAAAGCTCCCCCAAATCCACAAAATAAACTCAACCCATTTCAATTTACCCCCCAAAAACCAACTGGGCACCCTCAATTTCCCCAATTTCACACTTACCAGGAAGATCCCAAGGCTCACACTTGTATATATCAGTCTCCAAAATGGCATCAAACCTAATCGGTTTCCCACAAACCTTCCTCTTCAAATAGTATCCCACCAGCTCCTGATCCGTCGGATGAAACCTAAACCCTGGCGCCAGTGATGTCCCCACCACGGTGGCCGGCGGCGGCGCTGGCACAACGGCTAGCTGGTGCTGTTGTTCTTCAATTGCCATAAAGGGGAAATTGAGATGGGTATGGGGAAATTTGGGGAATTGAAGAAGGGTGGTGGGTGGGTTGGAGTGTGGGTCAAGAAATCGAGAGGGTGGCGTGAGATTGAAGATAAGTGTGTGGCGAACGAGGGTTTGTAGATAGCGGCCCCTCTTTTGAAGGGTTTGAGTTCAAATGGATGATGAACACGTTTGTTTCAACTCATAAAATATGTCAGTGTATGTCCTATTCTTGTTATGTTTGGAATACAGTGCTCCATTGTTTGCATGTGTCTTGACTTATCCATGTTATTCACGATAATAATATCTGATCCTGTTTGCAATCTAAAAGTATCTTGAGTCGAATTGATACTTTAGACCGATGAATGATGATTCATCTTATTATGGACTTATCATCTGTCTGTGTTACACCAAATTTGGGTTGCATATTTGATGGACTTACAGGAGACAAGCCCACGAATAGAACTGGGCCTTGCGAGAAGCTGTCATTCTCGGACTAGGGACCTGAATAATGAATAAACTTCCGACACAAACAATTAAATATAGTATTTCTTTTCTTTAAAGATAAATATTATATATATATATATATATATATATATGAAATTTGACTTATGTTGCGAAACGATCGAATATTAATTTTTAAAAATTATCGTGAAATACTAATGATAATTTAAATTATATGCTTCAACTTGATGTTAGTGACTTAATAATATGAAAAACGAAACTTCAAAATAGATATTGAATACAAAAAATTAAATGTAATTTTTTTTTTAGTATGGAGTATAACTCAACCACTACAACATCAAATTTTATTAATACACTGAGAAACATTTCACCAGACAACAGAGATTTAAGTGAAATTCGAGTTTAACTCTTACACGTAAACCTTGCCCAAATTGCTGCATAAAGACCCAATTTTTACTCGAACCTGAAATTAGAAATTGTTTGATTGGTTCTATCCAAGTTTTGTTTGATTGGTTCTATCTGTCGGCAATGGTCAAACGGTGCCCATCACATGAACCCGGCGGGGCTCCGATCGAGTCGGATCGGGCCATCGCCGAGAGACTCTCAGGCAAGGCAAATACGCAGTCTCGTCCATGTGCTGCCTCGTGGCCCCTAAAGTCTCAAAATCTCTCGACAGCTGGTCAAATTTCGTCTCCATCTCATGTTGTTCTTTCTTTCCCCCTTTCCCAAAAAGAAACCAACAAAGACACTTTTGTTTTCCTCAAAACAGTTCTCTCCCCTTGCTCTCACACTCATTTACCAAACCCCATCACAGTCTCATCCCCTTTTGTGAAAACCCACTTCAATTTTTGGGTAAAGGTGCAATCTTGGGAGGAATTTGAAGGGTTTGAGGTGATGGGGAGTCCATCTAAGGGGATTAGCAACGGTGGGTCGAATGATTACTCGTTCAAGATCTTGCTTGTGGGTGATTCTGGTGTGGGAAAGAGTTGTTTGCTTCTCAGCTTCATATCAGATGATCCTGTTCGTGATTTGTCTCCTACCATTGGTAAAACTAAATCATCTTGGTTTGATCTTTCTATGTATATATCTTCAATTGGTGTGATTTCTCTTTGTGGGTATGTTTGTTCTTGTGATTTGGTGATGCCCCTTTGGTTGATTCTGAAATTGAAGCCAATGTTGCTGGTGGGTTGTTCATGCATGGAGCGTTTGTGGAGCAAGATTTGATTTTCTTTTTTCCTTTTTCTTGTTTGGTGCAATGGAATCTGGTCCATCCACTCGAGATTGAGTATGTGAATTTGGGTTTGATGATGGCGACTTTGTTGTCATTAACTTGGCTTTGTCTTAAAGAAAAGCAAATGAGTCCCTACTTGGGTTTGTGATACCTTGTTTTGGTTAGGTGTGTAGGAGTCTTCTCCATAACTGAGGGAAGATGATTAGATCCACATGCTTTGTGATAAAGACATCTCCCTGTTGTGGAAGTAATTTTACTGAAGTGTCAAAACAAATTTAGAAATTTATGCTCTTGATTGCTTTCTAAAGGGAGAGGAATGTGTTCTTGCTGGTTATATACTTCTCAATGTCAGAAGATTGACAAAAACAACAAACCAACCATCATACAAAAGCGAAAACATGATGGCGCCGTCGATGCCCAATAGTTTTTATCTTCTGGTGTCTTGCACAATGTCAGTAGACTCATGATCATGAGAAAAGGGGTGAATGTTATGATGCTGGTGTTGAAAGGTTCATAAACGAGCTGCAAAGAAAGTCATCATGCTTGCCCTTTTTAGCTAAAGAACGGTTAGAAGCTACCCCATGCTTTTTAGACATGAAGCGATAGGAGATTTATGCATTGTGTGTCTCAGGTTGTAAAACATTTGCTTTTTATTTAGCATCTCAACCTTTGGATGGATCGATTTTGGAATGGATCACTCTTCCTGATAATAAGGAGCTGAAGTTAAAGTCCCTTAGAATCCCGTCTCATCTCCTTTCTCGGGTTTATTGTAGCTTCCAACAATCTCGCACAGTCATATCGATTTATTTTGTTGCACAGAACAGAATTAACTCATCACTGAATCTGGAATAGTATTTGTGGGAACCTTAATGATTCAGAAAATCCTTGGGAGGGGGTAAATTGTCGTCCAAGCCTGGATGGCATGCCTTTGAGGACGTACCTGATTTAAGTGGTGAGAATTATTCGGTAATTCGTTCTGATTAAGTTGTTGGTTTGCTAAAGATGTTCTGAGCTCCCTGTTTGCTAGGTCCTGGGGATATGACAATGTTTGCACTTTGCACCATCTTGGTAAAATCGGAAATTTCAATGTGAGGTTTTTAATGATGATGAGCATGCCTGCCTAACTTTCTTTACAAATTTTCATCAAGAAGAGAAATATTAGAATGGTCACTCTATGTCTGCATATGCACTAGTCCTAATTGCTTGATGGAGCTCTTACGCCGATGTGATAGTGGTTTGTAGGTGTTGATTTCAAGGTAAAACAATTATCTATTGGTGGGAAGAGACTGAAGCTGA
The DNA here is from genome assembly GCA_035668315.1 of Drosera spatulata. Lineage (NCBI taxonomy): Eukaryota > Viridiplantae > Streptophyta > Magnoliopsida > Caryophyllales > Droseraceae > Drosera > Drosera spatulata. The sequence continues at coordinate 30,287 of JAOVYX010000803.1, forward strand.
CCGTTTGGGACACAGGTAATTTGGACTCAATGTATTTTAATGAGAAGAACCGTCCATGAGCAGATTGATAACTGTTGCTAATTAGTGGGTGTGTATATTTCCTGCTGCAGCTGGACAGGAGAGGTATGGAACTTTAATCACTTCTTATTACAGGGGTGCACATGGAATTATTCTTGGTAGGTCTCATATCCCTGAACTGCTTTCTTTATTATTGGTAAGCTGGAAATCAACATGTTTTCGGCATTGTGTTCAATGGGGCTTTTCCCTGCGTCATCCCCTCTGCATAACTTCATGGTGTCTTTGTAAGTGTAGCTATTAGCCACTGCCCAAGAGTGTGTGTGTGTTGAAAAAAGGCTTCTGCTTTCTGGAGAATGTCAAGAAAACATTTTCAGCATGGAAAATGACTAATTCTAACTCCATACAAAAAAGCGACTAGTTCTAAAGGATATTGTGCATTCTTTATGTTGCTGCATTTAAAGCTAAAATCTTTGTATAGCTTCATTTCTTCCCTGGTTGATGTGTCTATTTCTGTAACAGTATATGATGTCACAAGGCGAGAAACCTTTTCTAATCTCTCCGAGAGTTGGGCAAAAGAAGTGGAGCTCTATTCCACCAACGAAGAATGTGTTAAGATACTTGTCGGAAACAAAGTTGATCGGGTAATTAATCAGACGGTTCAAAGTCGTCCTCTGGGGATTATATATTTGTGTCATACACTCAATGTTACTGTTTGCATTTCTTTTTACAGGAAGAAGAAAGATGTGTAACCAGAGAGGAAGGGGTAGCTCTTGCTCAGGAACATAATTGTCTATTCTTTGAGTGCAGCGCCAAGACAAGAGAAAATGTGGAGCAGTGCTTTAAAGAGCTCATCTTAAAGGTATACAAATTTTTTACTAGCTTATACTTTACTGCTGAGAATCCGTCTAGTCAGTTAATTATTCAAATAACTGCGTATTGTATGAGGGATGTATGTTATCTCTATGTTTTCAGATACTGGAGGTGCCTAGCCTAGTGAAAGAAGGATGTGCCAGTGTGAAGAGGCAACAGCTTGCTGTCAAGTATGCCGAGAAGGGTCAAAGAAAAAACTGTTGCTTGACTTAAGCATGCATTTTCAAGTTACATTGTGTACATATCCATCATTGGTTTGGACTTTGAACCGACTAACAATGAAGGCAGGGAAATGTATATAGGAGCTATGAAATCGGAATCCTTTTCACAGGCGATGCTTTACCAGATGCTGCTGGGGATGATTGTCCATTGAGCTCTCACTATTTTGTGTCCTGGACTTCAGTCTTCGGATGCCTGTGGCCTCAGCGGTCTTTGTTCATAGTGTGGTGTTCTTGTTTTGTTTGGCGGTGTTCAAGTAGTGGAAGAACAATGTGTTGGAGAATGGAGCAGCATGTTGGCTGCAATGATAGGATGTGTCATGTCTGTAATATTAAAAACTTTGGTACATTTTGGAAATGGGCTGATCAAGAACTTTGGATTGCATAACTGGTAGCGAGCATGTAACGAATGTGAGTTTGTATACTTGAGGGCTTCCTGTATCAAGCACTGGGCATGCTGTACCAAGTTCCAGGTGCTTTCTGGAAATCGGCCGATTAAATTCGTGTTCGTCTTTCTGTAACTGTAGTTTTCTCTTACTCGTTTTGTGACAATTTAGCGAACCTTGTCGGAACGAGACCATTGATACCAGACTGTTCGTTTTGGCAACCATCTTTTAGGGATCTGTTAGTTTTGGTGCCAGATTGTTCCCTAAAGCTTTGCCTCAGTTCCTGAAGCTAGGCATGAACGTTGGTGCTTTGAACTGAAGCCAGGTTCGATTGACATGTCTCATTTATTCATTTCATACCCTATTACAGATTCTCGCTTGCCAGGACGAGGAAATGGCTACTATACTACTATCCTGTTACTCCGATCCTTTCATCATCGATTACTGGATTACTTCATTGTCTTAGATCCGATATTAGAAGGGGTGTCATATATCAAACTCATGTTAAAGAGAAGACTTATACCAACGTTTCTTTTCAATTCTTGATCAGCCCGTTTCATGTTAAAGAGAATTCTTTAATGTTACTTCTCAATGAATTCTCGCAGTTAGCTAGAGTACAGCATAGTATAACGTGAACCGCCCACCATGGTATGGAGCAAGGGCGGCCCCTAACGAGGGACACCCCCGAGGGACACCCCAAAAAACGTAACTAGTTGAAATTTCTTATTTCTCATTTGGGGAAGAAAAATAGCATCTCATTGCTACAAGTATGGATTATTGAAAAGAATAAGACATGTATTTGGGTACAGTACCACAATGCATCTTAAATAACCCCATATCTAATGCCCGGATATGGTTTTTGCAGATATGGTGACAAGTTACTAGTTTGTGGTAACTTGTTGAAACCGTAATGCAACAATGTCAGGGGTTATATTGTTTCACTTGGAGACTCTGTGCAGTTTGCTAGATGTTAAGCAGATGATTAATGGGAAATCAAAGCAACTGCTCTCTAGATTTCTCCAGAGTATAGCTGCTACTTATACCGTATTTATGAATTACTAACCTACAGTTACAAGTTCTCCAATAGTACGAAGACACAGAGTATGCTTATAGTTATACCATGTCTAGCATAAACATATGGTTCGCGTTTGACACTCCTTAAGGTCATTAGGAAATAAATGGGGTATAAAGACTCTCGTGTATCTTGTTGTCGTCATACTTTACACTTAACAGGAATAACTGGGTTATTATTTTTGTCTCTGTCATTTCTAATGAGTTAAACCAATTAAACAATAACTAATGCCAGAGCATATGCTTAAGATGTTAAGTATTGGTACCACTAACCTCCACACCACTCACAAAAGGAGTCAAAAGAGATGCCTAATTTCACAGCACACATGCACTTAATTAGCAGCATGATCTAGAGAAAGACACCTACTAGCTTATAAGTAGCAGCTAATAGTACCACTAATTCATAATCAACCACATATCAGCTGAATACTTGCCACACTCCCCACACACCCACATGATCATACCTTCAGATTACGACTTCCTACACATTAATACCGCCTTTTCGCCAACGCAATTAACATAATTCGATAATTAAGTGCCAACCAAACTGTATGAGAGCCACTAATCAAGAACATGGAATCTGTGATCACTACTAAAGTGTGGAGGGCTCATCACATGTATCATGCACTCTCCTGTCTTCACTCTCATAGTAGTAAGTATCTGTAACACTTGTCGATATGGCAAAAACAGAAAAAGGAAAAAAGGACAAATCAAATGGTTATGAGGTAACAAAGGCCCACAGAAGTGTGCATTAGAGGTGGTGTAGTGAAACTTTGGGCTGGTAGTTCATCAATTCCAGCGGATAAATTTATGTACATAGTGATGGAAGTCGGATGATCGTGGTTCCAAAACTGCACAATTATTTTCATATATCATGTCGTGACACTGTTGTATCACAATCGATCATTTTAGAATGAGATAGAGTTTGGAAGTGTTTTCACTTCAGTAAAAGATTCCTAGAAAAACTTTTCATGATTTTTTTTTCAAATTACATATATCATGATAAATCATCCTGTTTTATTGATTTTACGCGAGCAATTCAGGATGAAAGTAATATTTTTCGATAAAATTTATAAATCTCGAAGTCATCACAAGAGACGTATATTTCTTATATTTACGTAAATTTGTGAAAAAAAGCCAGTTACTAGAAAATAGAGGTGATGTGATGATGGCAGATATACCAGTGGGTAGTGGCACAGGAAAGTAAGAGCATCTAAAATGATGCAATATAAAGAGAGCATTCAAATTTAATAAAATTAAGATAAAAAATAAAAAATAAAGAAGATAGTAAATTTAGAAAGATTAAAGAATTTAATCTTTATAAAGGGATGAGACTTAAAAACATATATCTTCATAAAAAAAAACAAAAGAAATCGATAAAAAACTGTTATGCAAGAGTAAAAAAAGTATAATAGATCTATGATTAATTGGAACCTCTCAAAATCAAATTGAAACAAACCAATTCAAGATATAGCGTTTTCAAATTTTGAGAATTTGAAAATTTTATCATTGAGAATATACTTTTACATTAAGATTCTCTATATCAAAATTTTTCTAATATATCTAGAGATTTGAGGTTGAAATTCTTTCATGTGATGTGGATGCTCTGACAAACTGAAAGTTAGGGGTGGGACCAATATTCCAAGTAACAATATGAGTAGAGTATAGACAGTACCAATTTCGAAAATAACAAATGAGAAGAAAAAGTAGCCTCCAAGTCAGGAATATATCAAGTGGCCCACTTTCTTCCACTTCACTCTCACCAGCACACAAACCGAACTTCCGCTTCATTAACTGGCATTTTCCCGTTTCAATTTCGTTTCCGAATCTCATTCGATATAGTATCTTTGTTCTATAAAATATATAATTTTAATTTAGGTTAGAGATAGAATTATTTAAATTATGAATCATTTTCTAAATGAATAAATATTGTTTTATATAAAATTATTATGAGTGATAATATTAATTTAAGTTATGTATTTTAATCTTAAGTCAATGACGTAATTCTCTTACGTCCTCCAGACGAATAACGAAACTCCTCAAAATAAATATTAAAAAATATAATGATGATATAATATTGTATTTTTTATGAGACGGAAGGATTATCATAAATGAAAGCAATATCACGAATTCCATATAATAACATTAGAAAATAATCTATATATTATAAATAGCAAAGGTTAAGAATGAATTTTTATCTCTCTCATGAAACAACATTTTTATTTCTGAAATTGCTATACATACACATTTATGAAGGTCTCAATAGTATGATAGAAGACTTTATGAAAGGACCTTTTCTATGTAGGAGTGGAGTAAGTGACTGTGATGTGAAATCATTCATAACCAGTCCATAGGCAGTGTCGTAAAATTAATACTTTAGACCAACTCTACTAAAGCTATTGACACGGGCAAGCATGACAAATTGTATGAATGAGTACAGTAGCTCCTATCTTTCAACGAATCAAAAGTCTCAAGTGAAGCAAAGAATATGTTTTGTTATGAACATCGTGATAATTATTTTTTTTGTTTTAAAACGGTTACATTTCTTGTATATATAGGTTAAAAAGATGATGGTATTACGAATGATCCACATGATGAACAAATAATTTTTTTATAAATTTTATGTGAAACATCAAATATAGTATATGACAAGACTCGCGAACTATAATCTTAGAATAAAATGACATTCGTATCATATTATATATCAATAAAAAATAACGTATCAAAATACATAATAAATAATATAAATAATACGTAACTAATATAGGATGGAAGGAATACAATGTAACTTCTATTTTTTGACAGATATAGTCGTATCAACAAAATGAGAAGCAATAGTGAAAAGGGGATAAACTTTCTATCCGGATGGTTTACAACACCCTATCTCATTGTTCTTTCGAAGGATAGCATCTGTAAGACTGTAATTTCACCTTACGAAAATCATACTATCCAGACCTCAATTTCTCGTCATCATTTGCATCATCGTCCCCGCCATCACCATCAGTTCTATTGAGTGAAGTGTTGCGCAACACACCTTTCTACCCGAAAAACCAACATAAAAACGCCCATCAAACAGCAAGAAAAAGAGTGTGCAACAACAAAAGGCAGCCCCCCATCACTTGCGAACTTAACTCTCCATGAAACAAGCAGATGCTTTTATCATATATGTATTCCGACTCACTCACACACCAAAACAACACTGGAGTAACAAGCAATGCACAAATTCTCAATGGTAAACCACATATAAAAAAGAATCAGTATATTAATATGATAATTTTCTCAATGAATAATGAATAATCAAACAATATGAATAACAAAAAAACTCTCAGTATCTCATAAAAACTCTTCCAAAAAGAAAAAAGTTCGCATTCTTCCTGGTGTTGATTTTCGCCTTTTTACGGTATAATCTCATCTGTAAAATTCTGTGTTTTCAATAATGGGGACAAAAAAACAGAGTCCCTGTTTTCACTTTTTTGTATCTTTTTAATCTGTGTATGTATATTGTAACAGTTTGCTTTTGCTTGCTTTCTAGCTTAGTAGTGACAATCCGCCAAAGCGGGCGGTGAAAAAACAAGCTGTGATTGTTGCTGTTGCGGTTGCGGTTGCGGTTGCTGTTGTGTATCCTGTGGTTGTTGCTTGGACGCGAAGTGAAACTTCGATTCCCTGCTGCTGCTGTTGCTGCACTGATGATCGAGGCGACGCTCATGCTGCTGCTGCTGCTGCTGATGATGATCAAGTGTTTCCTGCTCAGTTGGTGCGGGCAAGTTCAGATCCAAATCCAACGACAACACATTACCTTTTGGTGACAGCGAAGTAGAAGGAACATCCGCCATCGTTGACATCAACATCAGGCTCTTCTGATCGTCGTTTCGATCAACATCACGACGAAGAAAGTAATGGTCGTCATTGCGATCCATTGGGTCTATTGTAGACAGTGGGATCAATGACAGCGCGGTAGGGTTGGCGACCGGGGAGGGATGAGACGGGGTTCCTGGGACGCCCATTGACCCCCGGTGGCGCCTCATGTGACCACCTAAAGCCTGCCCGGATGAGAATTCTGCGCCACAGATTGCGCACTCATGGACTCTAGGCTTGTTCTTGCTGTTATTGTGGTGGTGACTATAGTTGTGATTTCCTCCATTGAAGAAGCTGCTCCTGTTGGTGTTGGTGTTGGTGTTGGTGTTCAATTGGAGGGACAGCGAGGCGGAGATGGTGTCGCGAGGGGAGCCCTCGCCGTCTGAGATGAAGAAGTTGGATTGCTGGTGGCGCTGTCTGGCCATGATCATCTCTTCTTCTCTGGCAGCTGCTGCAGCCGCGGCTGTTTTGGGTTTCTTGTGACTTGCACGGTGGCCGCCGAGGGCCTGGAAAGACGGGAATGTTTTTCCACATGTTCTGCATTCGTAGACATAGTAACCGGCTGAGCCCGACGAGGTTCCTGTCTCCATGAACCTCCTGCTGGTGTATTTCTGCCCAATGGGTTGGTGCCGGGAAAGCGGGGGAATGGCCGAGGATTTTTGGTGATCGAATGGGGCGAATCTGGATTGACCCTGGGCCAGGAGGATGAGGCAGTTGGCCATATCTTCCTCCTGCTCGGTTGTGGTTGTGCTGTCGCGATACAGATTGTATTCCTCAGACGATGACGAGGGCTGATGTTGCGGTTGTTGATCATGGTTTGTGATCATCGCGCTGTCGTGGATGACCATGATCAGGCAGTTATTGTTATTGTTATTGTTTTCCTTATTGGTATTGGTAATGGTGGCGGTCGCGGTGGGGTCTTGGATGTTGCTGCAGATATCGCTGCTGCCCTCGTCGCTCTTTGCCGGAGAAGACGGGACTCTCAATGGGATCGGAGATTGCGGCCTCTGACGCTTTGTTCGCTTTCCTTTCACGATCTGAACTGATGATCCTCCTAGTGATGTCTCTGTTGTTGGTGGCACGGCCGTATCAGGAGATGATGAAGTGGGCTCCATTGGCTCTCGATCGATCGATGATGGATATGTTTGTTTGTTCCGATTGATTGATTGATCGATGGAGGAAGAACAATGGAATGAATAAATAGGTACGGATGAGAAGGGAGTCAAATGATCAAGACCTCAGAAGAGGACGAGAGGAGAGGAGTAAACTGTGTGTTTATGTGTGTGGAGAGAATAGAGATGTGTGTTGAGGCCAGCCAAAATGGATGCTTTAAAATAAATAAAGCAAAGATTAGAAAGTGACAGACAAGGAATTCAATTTAGTGAAGAGGAGAGGAATAACAGACATTTTGGAGTCTTGGTAACTGAAAATAGGCCAAGGCAAAAAAACAGAAATATTTTTTGCGAGTGACAGGCTGCTGTGTGAGTTAGAAAACTAGAGGCTATAACACGAGTGAATTCAAGGAGAGAGGAAGAAGATAAAAGAGAAAAAACGGGAAGAGAAACGTAATCTACGTTTTGTTTTTTTTTTAACATCGTACGATTTCTTCGTTTTAATTGATAATAATAACAAAATTTGTCGACAAAAGAGAGGGAATAATTATAAAGATCACCCCGCACCCTCACGCCTTCCTCGTTCACTTGCCTCCGTTGCTCAGTATTCTTGTTTTGTTTGTTGGTTTCCGATAACCATGGACCGAGTTATGAATTCGTCTTTGTTAGATACATACTTGGATACTTGAAAACATTTTAGGAAAGATGCATTCCTATTTAGACACCAGGAGATTGTTTTAGCCCAACTTATCAACCATGATCAAGATCATGATATGTCTCTTAATGGCCTCCGATCTTATTAGGATTTTGAAGGATAACAAAAGAGGAAAATGAAAGAGCAAGATTAAGATATTGGCTCTAAACAAGTTTGTTTCTTTCTTTCCTTTTATTAGAGTTCCCATTGTTCCTAACTTCGTTGGTGTCTGAAATTTATGATCTCTTAAGTATTAATTTGACTGCGACATCAAGGATGAATCCTCTGATGCAGACAAGTGATTTGTTGAGAGTCAATACGAATCGATAAATTTATAGATTTTTTAATTAAAACTTTAGATTGAAGATGAATTTAATTTATAATTTAATGAATTTCAAATTTGATCGATATACTCGCATATATAAACAACGTCTAACTATTTCAGCATAGACAATTTTGAAGCTAGCTAGGTAGGCATGTATAGTATAGCTAGATGGGGAGAGATTTGCGGGAGGCATAGAAGAGAAGCAAAGCAAAGCAATTCCCCTACCATTACTTTGCCTCAACGATTTCTTTTCCAATATTCCCTCTTTCTCTCTCACATACTACTCACTTGCACTGTGTTGTGTTGTATCTTTCCAATTTGGTTCCCACGCATATGATTGGAGTGCAAGCCTGGATCCACAGAATCTGCGGCTACTGCTCCCCCCTGTACTCTCTCTCACTTCACCATCGAACGGAAAATATTGTTTGAGAATATACGTCGGCTATCACGTAACTCAGTCTTTTGGATCGCGATATGAGACTATATAAAAAATGATTCGCTGATAAGAGTTCCCACTTCTTGGCAACTAACAATAATTTATGATCAAGTGCAAATGATCTTAATTCTGAGCCATGTTAATCATAATTAAGTACGATTTGCTAGCAGATTAGCCGAATTCGAGAGGGACTGTGGTGGCTTAAGCATGGTCCCCGACACATGACGAAGTCGATCACATGAATTGTTGGTTCCATTCTCACCACAATTCGTATTTGCCGTATGATGATTATACCTTGATTTTCAGCTTTTATTCAGATTTTTTCTATTTGCCACCTATAGGAGAAGATACTTCAAAACTATCCTTTGCTTGGTAAATGCAATAACTTGGAATCACTGAAATTTGCGTTCATTATCCTTCTGATGCATGCTATAAGATTTTCGAAAATACGAACTAACTCAAAGTTAAATATTAGAAACGTATTCCATCGCACAAATGAAAGAGTGTTGTACTATATCGCGAATAGTCATAATCTTTCTAGGGCGGAGAATGGATGTGGATGGTTTGTATGAAATGGATGTGGATGGTTTGTATGAATATATGAGAGGAGCATATTAAAATTCCATTCTATATAGGACATGCTATGGACTCACTCAAGTCAATAGTATGTCGATGACATCGACCAATATCTCCGTAGAGTGAAGATTAGCACATGGCGACCACGATATAAATATGACAACTTATTAATCATAGGACATCATGGATGGAGTTAAGCGCCATTTGTTGAGAGGCCTTATCATGTCAACTTAGGACCATAATCAAGATAATGGTTAAGATTGAGGCAACTGTAATTACTGCACGGCAATTTAGGCAGGGATTTGTTGATAATGAGAGGACGAATGAATGCCTACTCAGGATCTTGATGGAAAATTCGGACATACTCGAGCTTATAGTATGCCAAGGCCAGACATAGCAAGTTGATCGGTTTTTTTTCACTGGCGAGTGCCGAACTGCATCTTTTATTCCCCGTGCACTGTACCTTGCTCTCTGTGCATTGCGGTTCGAGTAAAGGATGCATTTCAACAACACCAAACATTTTCTCTTGTTTGAATTGTAAACACAAACTCCATTCAAGTGACAAAGAGAGTATAGAGTATGTGTAAAAAGTGCAATAAATCTCCACATGTATCTTAAGTTCACAGAAAAAAGAGTGATGATATGGTATACTTGCATTACACAGCACTTGCTTGATTTACAATGGACCAGAGCAGCTAGCAAGATCTCTAGTTGATGGGTCAGCTCTATGAGTCATATGGCTCATTGCCTATGCCTAGGCTAACACTACAGCATTAGAATTAGTATAGATTAACAGTAGTTAGGTAAATAGAGTATGCAACAGTACAACGGCAGTCAATCAAGTTAACTTGCTGAAAACAAAAAAGATTGATGCTACAAGAGTCAGCTAATGAGCTCCATGTGTTGTATGGCTGTCTCTTACCGCTCAAACAACGTGTGTCTTTGAAAAAATTGCATCTGATCCCTTGCCGCATGCTTAAAAGGAACCCATTAAACTACTTAACCTCGAGTGCTACTCCGTTGTGAAGCTCAATGGTATCATTGTTATGTCCCAGACGAATGTTCATACGCAGGATGAATGGGATAGTGTTAGTTCGATCTACAAATCACAGTAATACGGATATAAAAATGTTACACAAATAACTTGGCAAGTCTTGAAACACAATGGACCGAAAAAATTGGTTATGTAAATTGGACCAATAAGAAAAAAAACGACACATTAAATGCCATTGAAACCTATAGTATTGAAGGTCCCAAAGAAACTCATTTTCTCTTTAATTTTTTCACAGGAATGAGAGGAAAAATAGGGAGAAAAGAATGTTGTCCAAAGTGCACAGCACGACACGTCGACAGTGTGAGTGGGAGCAAAGCCAGTTCAGCAGACGACTCTTCTTCACACACTGTACCACAGACAGTACTATCAACACACTCTAAAAGCCAAAGGGGGATCTGCTACCAGTTCTAAAGTTCCTGTCGAGATCTTGATTTTGACACATATGGGTAAAGTGAATAACTGACCCAAGAAGTTGTCATTATGAGTAATTCATGAGTGGATATCGGGGAAGCCTCCGTGTTGTCGGTGAGAGGATTAGACTTTATACATTTGATAATCCTCAATCCTCATATTCTTTCTATTATTGTAGATCTTTGTTGTTGTTTAATTATTATATATAAGATTATCTGAATTGTTATTGTGCTAATACGTCATCTGAATACATTTAGAAGGTATTTTACTAATGCACACCTTTGAAGAAAAAACAAAAAACAATTGGTGGAACCATCGCTTTCTTAGAAGGAGCCTAAATATTCAACAACCTCAATGAGCTAAGTCATGAATGGTGGAGTGGATTGTATGCAATAACAAATAGCGAGTCTCTCTTCCCTGATATGGATTATTGGATAGGCATGAACTAATATTATACCAACTATGATCCTGATTTTCCTCTTAAAATAATTCATCTAGGACAAAGCTCTTAATTTACATGTATACATAAAGAGAGTCAAAACTTAAAACATATACTTATTTGATGTGAGAGACAAAACATAAAGTTCGTCGTGTTTATTTAGTAGTAAATATATGCATCACATACGTCGGCTTGAAAAAGTTACTCTCCAACTCTCGGTCATGACATAGACCTAAGTTAACAACCTAACTGTCCCCGATCGACCTCGGCTAGAAAATATTTACCCCAGACTGATATAAACCAGTTCAGAAATTTTCAACGAATCCATCTTGTTAGAACAAGGGGTTTTATCGAACCCGAGAATCGGCCGGACGAGTCAGCCTGGTGTATGAGTTTGTGCAAGGCATGAACGTATAACAGAAGACACACACTGACAGAGAATTACACCTACCAAGGACAGGCAGGATTCTGGGGATGTGTCTTTCTTCTTCTGTGCCTAATCATTAGCACCTTGATATTCTTTTGTGAACCAGTAAACGACTTAGGATCATGGCCTGCCTCTTCTCTATGTCGCTTTTATGCGTCAATACAACCTCATTGTTTCCGACATCTGTCCATTTTGTATGAGTCCGCCGGCCTCTGTCGAAACAAACTCGCTTATACTTCCAATGATCTTGATGCCAGCTATGAGTTACATCTACATGATCAACTTCCTCTCGGAACTACATCAGAGCCATCAAATGCAACTAAGTCATGCATAATATCTTTGGATCCTCGCAATGTCCTGCAAATAACCACTCAGACATGTATGTCAACACCGGCATGTCACCAGAATAACGCCTCCTACCCAAGTCATGCTTAAGTAGTACAGGGAATAATACAGGCTGTTATGCGGATAAAACACACATACTGGCATGCACCTCACTCATCTCAAGTCAATACTTTCATCTTCTATTAAGATGAAGGAAGAACTCTTACCTAGTCGGCTAGCAGTCCACACATTTACTCAACTTCAGAATCCTGAAAAATATCCAGAGACAGATACATTATATTTTGGCTCATGAAAGAATATCACTATCACAAGCAATATTCTATATATTGGACCATTTCCAGATTTCTCACACCACTGTACCACTAAGTGGCTTCTGCAACTATTAACACCCAGTTGACTTCCTGATCGATTATGAACCAAAAACGCGCAAAGGATTTCAATCCTCATATATCAGATCATACTTGCACCATATCTATCTAGCAACCCCATATATCTGACAGTGTAGCACGACAGATCCTAACTAATAATGCAGTTCATGAGAGAATATGTGCCTATCTTGCATGTCTACACCAGCTTCTTCATTTAGAATAAAATAAACAAAAAATTGCAATAGATGTAAACATATACTAGTAGAAAGAACAATAACAAAAACATTCTGCTTCGGGTTACCACATGACAGGAAAGTAAGAACATGGATTTTATTTAACTAATATTCAAATGAATCAACTAGAGTTTCTAGTAGAACTCTAAAGCACATAAGGATACGATTTAGTCCATGGTTTCTTAACGTCATCAAGCAGCTATCAAATTAAACTCCTAACCAATAGATCAAGCACAGCACAGAGAAGTTGGATTATTTCAACAGTATCATTAGACGCAGAGCATGGGGGACGTTATTCCTCGTTGAGCGATTCAAGAAACAGAGCAGTGAGAACAGATTGGGCAAACTCTGTCAGATCCGATCCGATCCGATCAGATCAGATCATATAAGATGAATGAAAGCAACAGTTGCGGGAGTGATACTAGCTGGCTCTTCTACTAGTGATGAGAAGAGAGGAGTTGTGGTGAAGTGGGACAGCAGTGTGTCATTTTCAGGTATGGTAAGGTAGGCAGGTAGAACAATATATCATAACACTATAGAGTATGCCCTTACTACTACTCCACTAAAGAAGAGGATTAGGTCTTAGTCTGACTTCCCAGTGAGAAACCACAAGATATTAATAGCGATGGAAGTAAAACCGGAACATGGTTTATGGTTTACGTAGTAATCTAAGAGTAAAAGGTGCACTCAGGCTGAGTACAGAGTTGGCAGTACAGATCTTCTGTGAAAAAGCTTGGTTTTGGGATTGATTTGGCTGATTATGGCAATTTGCATGACTCGGATACCAAGCGCCAAGCGGTGGATGCTTGCAGGAATGGCTATTCCCCATCACGAGACAATGTTATGCATGAGAAAGGTAATAGATAAGAGTACAAAAACACACACATACATGAATTTACACGAGGAAAAATGTAAGAATGGGATTTCTGGAAAAGAGTCCAGAAACAAACTTCAGAGAAAAGGAAACAATAAATGCCAACTTTAGCAATCACAGCCCACAAGAATTCGAAAAAGAAACGAAAGCAGTGATGTATATCACCAAGAGTATGCTATTGTGGGTGGACCAGTTTGTCACACAACCAAGGCATGGATCCTGTGAGGTTCTGAGCTCTCAACAGGAAAACAGGCTACCGATGACAGACTCTATTCATCACCTTTTACAAGTGGTATGTACACTCTAACATCTCATGTGAAAGGTAGTTCTAAAGTTGGAAGTTCATGTTCCATTCTGCACCACAATTTCCCAGGACAAGGACCATTCCGGCATTCGGTTATAACTGTGATTGGGAGCTACTGGTTACACTTTATGATAAACTTTGGCCTTCCTAATTCTCATGAATGTAAACAGCCTAGTAGTTTGTCTACCATATGTAAATTAGAAGATTGACGTATTGTTGTATATGGAATTCCTCAATCTCTTAGGACCATGATGGAGCAAGAAATCTAATGCATGCCGGGAGCTGAAAGCATGACCACATTTCAGTGAACTAAGAGCTAAATCATGATTCATCACTTTATATACAAACATACAACAGTAGAGCACAGAAATGTAACTAGTATTATCAAGTAGCAGAACCTTTAGATGAATGCTCCTTCTCATGTCTAAATCGAGCAAGGTGCTGACGATACTCTTCCAGCTCCCTCTCCAACTTTTCAATAAACCAACTTGTATGCTCAAGTGACTGCTGATAACGATACTTCTCCAAGGCCTGCATCAAGCATGACAAACCAGCTCCTTTTATCAATCAAGTGTGCAACAGCTTGTTGGACCGCTTATTGTAATATTCAGAACCATTTGAAATCCAACTACTAAGAAAGTGATTTTCGATGATTTCATATTGCAATTTACCTTAGCTTTGGACAATGTATCTGGAGGAGACATCGCATCTGGCCGTACATAATTCTTCCCCCGGTAAAATATTATCGTGTCATCCGGTTTTATGTCAATAACCGTGCCTTTGCTCAGCCGAACAAGCTCTTCAGCGATTTCATGAACCTGGCCAGGCTTGCAACACTTGCAAACTACCTTTACAGTTTCATGCTTCTTCCAATGAAGATGCATGTTGAGTACAACACCTCCAAATACTCCGCGTCTTCCAACCGGCACATAATTTTTCTTTTTCTCCCCGGTACGTTTCAAATAGAATCTTTCTTCCTCAGTTAAAAAATCAGGATCATATTTTTCTGCTGGAGCTTTAGGCACATCATACTTCCTTAGTTTTTCAATTAACCATAATTCCTTTCGTTTAGCCTGAAAAATGGTGTAACAAGCATCAGACTATTTCCATAGGAAAACAAACTGCACAAATAATTAGATCAGGAAATTAAAAAGGAAACAAAGGTTTTTCAAGGCTACATCATTTAAAATCAGGACTACAGCGATAAATATGAGAATATCGCGTAGCTTATCGAGTAAAAACTGAGAGCAGAGATGCACACAGATGCATTGCAACCTGAATATTTGGGGCGGCCGTAACATGAACCATCATAAACATATTCAACAAAATAATTTAACATTGGATGAACTCACATGCAATTCACCAGTTTCAACTACTACCATATACAGATTTACCAGAAACAGTAAGTTCGAAAAGTATTTAAAGCCTGAGAAAGAGCAGACAATTGAAAAGGGTTTCTGTTTCTCACCTTTTCAAGTTTATACCGAATCCTAATTTCGGGGTTCGGAGACCGCATCTTCTTTTTGGCCTTCAACCTATAAAACCTCAACTCGTTCACTTTCGCCTTCTTCGACATCTTCTTCTTCTTCCCAACCCTCCAATCCATCTTTGAAGACAAACCCCCTTTACTCTTATCACTAGTAGCACTCTCAAAAGAAAACCTCACAACATCACCACCCGTCCTCAGCTCAACGGAGGAACCACTCATACGCCTAACGCACATCGCACTCCAACTCTTAATCCCAAACGCATGCTCATCACGAGCAAGAGAGCTCACAAAGCAACCAAGCCTCGTACAAAACGAGGGGTTCAGGGAGTCGCTGCGTCCACATCCTGTGTACCAGATCAAATGATCATTCCTGCACTCATCACAAGAACATCAGACATCATCGACAAATCCAATACCTAATTAACTAGTGATAATGATACGAGGCGTCGAGGACAAAACGAGACAAGCTAGAGCGACAGTTGCTCATTGCAGTCACTTTAAAATCGCAGCGTAACAAAACGAAAGAAAGTGTTTCCAAACGATTGTGACAAATGACTCTCGACCGTCTCGTCTTTTTCCCATTAATTTCCATCGCATCGATGAAGCAAAAGCGATTGATCTTCGATGCTTTACCTTTGCGCAGCAGCGGAGAGAAACGAAGCGTTGGTGCGACTGATGATGCCGCCGACTCTGCGAACTGCAGCAGCGCACATTGCATTCTCATCGCAATCAGTTCACCGATTCACTGCCAACATCGCCTTGCCCTAATCGGAGAAGCTTCGCCAAACGCATTGATGTTGGAATTCATGTGTTGGGGAGAGAAAGATTATGGCGTCGGCGAGGGGAGTGAGGGTTTTGGGATTTGGGGTTTTAGGATTCGAATCTGATGAGTTACGGGGATTCGGAGATGATGTCGCAATTTGTTCGAGGAAAACTAGAGACTGCGATAACTCGTCGTAGTCTCGTAGAACAGCAAGCGCACCTGCTTCCGTGTTGTGGCAAAACAATTTACTCACAGAGTATATTAATTCCACACGATCGACAACATGACTTTCCCACCGGAACCAAATCCAAACTTTTTTCAGTCTTGATAACTTCTTCGCGAGAATATTGAAACTAATCCATCAGATACTCTACCATTGATAATTTTCTTTTAAGGATCGGTAGCAATTCACACACTTCGCATAATTTAAGGATGTACTCTTTATTGTTATCACCGGTAAGAAAAGCTTTTGATGACCAAGTGGGCATATATAAGACACATAAACAGATCATCAACATCCATAGAGTATCCTGTGTTATTTTGATATGGCAACACCAGCAAGAGACCACTAGGAAAACAAAGAGCATAGCCACTTTCCAGAAAGTGCAACGTCAGAGCACGGTCATGCTGGAAACTGATACCGCAACTCTGCTCCGCGCTCTTATTCTTTTCTTTATCGTTTTAATTTTATCAGATGCCTCCAAAGAGCCGCTCATTATTCTCATCTTATTTTAGACATGTACGAGAGCCTAAGCCACGACCAACAATGGGTGGATGCCTATGTTTGCCGGGGCTCAACAAACACAGCTGTTGTCCTTGCAGGAATGGTGAAGCCCCCTTTTGAAGGTTCATAGCGAGAACTCTTCACTATATTGTCACTCGACGACACCTGCAACAATAGAATATGTTATTCAAATAAATGTCATGAGTTGAAAGATCCTTCACTGTTAGGAGAACAATGCTTTAGCTATAACCACTGTTAGAAAGGTTCATAATATTGTTTTTATGAGTTCGAGACTATGCATATATTGCAATAATTGAGTACAATGAAGTAAAATAAATCTTGCAAGAGAAGAAGTAGAATTATAGCACCTGAACCGGGTGCAGCAGTAAGGATCTGCTCTGCAACGCAGGGATGCTTAGAGACACCTCAGCTGGTTGGACATTGATGACTACCACAACGAGCGAATATCTGCGAGGACCAATAACACTACTTTAGCATGCGATTTCTGGTCAATTAGCTGTTGTTGCAATATGAGACTGCTCTTCCTTGACACAGATCAAGCAATTGGGATCATGTTCATATGGGTCTAAATGTTCACAGATCACTCACTTGGGATCAAGTCGACAAGTTCCTTGTTTGCCTGCATTACTATCTTCAATGCTCATCACTATAACACCAGGAACACTGGATGGACCCGTATTGTGGAAGCGTACCCGTTCCTAGACAAGGAAAAGCAATGTAAATGGGATGATCTTTGAGCAGTGTATTGCTTAATCACTTTAGACAATTTTGACCGAAAAGGAACCGACTCATGTAGGCCCTCTTATGACAATGAAAACTACCGGTTTGAGAACACTGCAGTTTTATGGAAATAAATACGATAAGAAAAAAAATGATGCTTTTCATTCCATCAAGATCTTCCAAAACCTAGGAAAGAGTACACATCTCGATGCAGGAAACAATAGTTCACACCTTTATCTCATCGGCTGTCCTGAGATGAAAAAGGGGCGAGGAGTATCTAATTTGTAGCAAGCTGACAAAATTTTCAACAGCAGCAACAATATGACTCATTTGAGGCTTGAAGGTTGGATTGGCCAATCTTGGTTGAAATCTGGTGAAAATAAACTGTTAAAATTCTCTGCCAAGAATCCATTACCAGTTGCATAGCAACTATAAGAAGTATGCCACTGAAAAATAATGCTGCTACTTTAGACAAAGATAGAAATGACAATTTGTATAAGAAAAAATGAAACTTACAAATGCCAGTTCTCTTCATTAGTCTCCTTCGGGGGAAGGCCAACACCCCAGTTATTAGTGGTATAGCTGAAGTCTAACCTGAAATGCCAAGAGTAGTTGATAATTTAAAGACGGATAAAGCTCTCAAGTATCAAAAGATTGTGCCCAAGCTTATTGTTAATCCTATCAAAGTTTTGCCATATCATAACGACAGAATGTACTCTGTGCCCGAGTCTACCGATGTATTTAAAATATTGAGAAAGGAAAGATGGTTTAATCGGACCTTCAGGAATTAGCTCACGCATTCAAGTTGGGGTATATAAGCAATTATAGCATACCTGTTAAACCAATCGCCAGAGTTGTATGAGTCACGATCAAGTGACTTTGAACGCAATATTTCATCACCGGCATGGAAAAATGGCACTCCCTGTAGTTGAAAAGACCATTAGAGAATGCAGACAACAGGAGTGCAATGTACCAATGGATTTTACTGAGCAAGTTGCAAAGATATATTTGAAATAAAGGCATTACAAGATTTCGGTGAAATGAAAAAGGTTTAAAACTTTTACACTTTATCCTAGTCAGAAGGAGCATTTCAAACTCAACGCCTGAACGGGGTGTTATGATCAAGTGACTTGAAACTCAGGCACACAACAATGTGATATAAGCACGATGTGATATTGTGCCACACAACACTAATAATTGACAAAGCACAAGACAGCAATGAAACTCAGGCATTGAGATTTTGACCTCCAGTAGAGGCATGTTACCTATGCTAAGAAATTGCATTTCGCAGGTACAGTTAAATGTTGAAAACAGAAACTACATTAGGAGGAAAATTCACCATCAACCTAAATTATAAGTATCTAGTAACGTTGCATTTGTGACATATTGTTTAACCCCTGCATTCATGCTCGCACCCAACTATAGTAAGCAGGGGGTGATCCAGCCACAACTTATAAAAGATATCATAAGTGACACATAAAAGAGTCTTTCTCAAATAAAGACACATGATAATACTACATGCAACATCACAACAATGTTGAGCGAAGCAGTTTGGTAGAACCTGGGAGAGTGCTATGATGCTCGTTGCCAAGTGATTTATTCTGCATCTCTCATCAACTGTAATATCCATAGATGTCTACAGAAGAAAACGATTTAGTAAGGCCAAAGAGGATATCCTCCTTTAAAGGGGGAAAAAAAAGATATCCTCCTTCGAAATGAAGAGAATTTCAAGTAATGTAGTACCTTCAAGCTCACAATGTCAAAAAGGGTCTGATTGTCGTGAGCCGAAACATAGTTGACCTTGGCAAATCATTATAAAAGAAACAAATGACTTAATGACCAACAGACGAAGTCTAAAATGATCAAAGCCAATAAAAGAAACTCAATATGCCATGCATTTTTAAAGATGGAAAGAAAAAACAAGAATTGCAAGAACAAATAATTGATAATGGTAACAATGGCCGAAACTCAATATGCCATGCATTTTTAAAGATGGCAAAAAACAAGAATTGCAAGAACAAATAATTGATAATGGTAACAATGGCTAGAAAGTTAGGTACTCACTGTTTCAATTGGATTTACAGCATATGCAACTGGTGACCCATCAAAAGTGGTAATATCATATCCTTTAACCTGAGAAGGAGAGGAATAAAAATAGTCAATAGGATAGCACGATGTCAATAGCTTCTATGCTCTGAAGTCTGAACCAAGAATCCATGGCGTTAAAAAGTCAGCATTGTGCTACAGGTGAAAGTAATAATCAAATGACAACTATATTCAACCCCAGCATGAGCAAGAGGACTTCGGAGATTCTAACTTACTTCTACAAGTGAGAATACGGGTGATGTAGATAGTTATGCGATTGAAATTACTTTAACCCTTGAAGAACCAATTGGAGAATTATCGTAAATCATTCACTTCAGAAAAGTTCAATGACCCCAGTCAAGCTCCAATACGGTTGAATATGTTATTTAGGAAGAATAACTCCTTGCTGACCCTAACAAAGTACAAGGATGGTCATCAGGGGAAGCTACTACCTGCACTCCATCACTGTTGGTCATTATGAAGTCCCTCAAGTTACCAGCAATGCCAACCTAAACAAGATCAAAGATGATCACGCATCAAGAAAGTAACAGATGCAGCTGCACAAATCGAGCAAATGCTCCCTATGTAATTGGATATGTGCGTTTAAGACACACTTAACCAGCAAAACACGAGTCATCTAAGAAAACTAAGCAAGCCCCTGCATGTATCAGCATATTCTTAAGAAATCCAAAGTCAGTCATCGGAACAACTTAACTTCCGGAGTAGTTATATTACAAAACAAACAAGCAAATGCATAAGTGCTAATTTCAGCTAATGATTAAAGCATCATCTACAGTAGTAGAAAATGCAGTGAACAAGCAGCATAGGAGTAAATCCACATAATGCCTAAATGATATTCAAATCCAGGTGTCAAGGATGAAGTAGAGTCGCAATATGGTCAAGGAAGCAGATTGGTAAGTGGTAACATCAATACTGAAGATACAATAGAGGCCATTGAACAGGTAGCACGGCTAATTGATAGTAGCCAAAGAGGGACTTATTAAGAAAAGAAAAATGCTGAAAAGGAAAGTGACTTGTGGAATATTAAATAGCTCCCCAAATATTTCTAGTCATACAAATCAGTATTCTAAAACACATTTTAAAGTTTGATTGTTGAACGACTTCCAACACATAGGAACTACGAGTAAGTACCCCACATCTGCAGCTTGCACAGAGCATCAAATAAAACATGTCCTCATAGTACCAACTCTCTGGCACTTGTGAGAAAAAAAAAAAGTTGAATCTTTGGCACAAGTCCAGGACCGATGCCCCAAACAAGTGTTGAGCATGACATTGGTACCAGTCAAGTGTACTCACAGATGGCAAATCCCCACAAAGATAAGAAGAAGAAGAGTAAAATAAGGAGTAAAAGAAAGAAGCTGCAAACTCTGCATCAATAGGATTGGAAGTAAGAATGGATAAGGTATCAGGCACGTCTACCTGAATATGATCTTTTGAAATCGCCAGCATGCGCTCTGCATTAGCTTGACCACCATGGTCATGACCATTGGGCTGGAAAGCAGAAGAAAACTTATTAACAAAGTAGAAAATTATATTCACAGCAGGACAAAACATAGCCAAATAGAGGCCTCGTGTGAGCTCTGAATCTAAGTCAAACACCGTAAGTACAAGCCAAAAAAGAAGAAGAAGGGGAAAAAAAACCAAGGAGATGATGTAAATAATCTAACAGTTCATAATATCAGGCATTAAAAAGAATACTAATTTCAATTGCCTTCAAGAGAGTTAAGTATAGATTGATCTCTGGCCAATCAATCTTAAAGCTAGTTTCTATAAAGCACAGAATATTACATTTTTTGCAAGTTGAGAGAGAATCAGTATCCAATATTTGAGGAGAAGATGCATTACCTGCAAGGCCAAGCCTGTAGCAAAACCTTGTTGAAGTGGATCACCAAAAGGAGACCCGCCATTCACCGCATCCCGAATTCGATCGTTAAAGCTGCATCAAGTATGTTAATATCTCTATTTATGAATAGAAATCGTAACGTACCAAGGCACTATAATAAGCATAAACATGTAGGTGAAAGAAGGCAACTGTTACTCTACTTTCCAGAGTCATCGTTATGGGAAACTCCAGTTAGAATATTTAGCATAGCCTTTTCCAGTTTAAGCTCATACATAGGAGATTGACATTCAATTTTGAGAGTTATGATCTCTGTCAATTGAGATACCCAAACGACACAAAGATTCTGGATTTTTAACAAAAAGACAAAAAAGGATGTTGGATACTATTGACAAGTCACAAGTATGATCTTACCTTCCAATACCAGTTCCACCAAGATTTAGTTGTGATGCATTAATGCCACGACCATTTTTTGCAACTTCACCAAAGTCCCATCCCTCACCATATCTAAGAAGAATGTGGCAAAGCAAGCGAACAATTGATCAACCTCTAGAAGTGAACAAAAATAACGCAAACTTTCACACAAATGGTAGATAGAGAATCAAAATGCCACGGTGAAGATGGCAAGATGCCATTTTCCTAATTATAGAAGGTGTCAGAGAACCACATTAACAAATCTACAGTCGATACTTACAAGTAAATACTTGAGCCATCAATTCCATTAGAAACTTTCGTGAGACTGCGTAGTTCACTTGCTGCTCTGACCTGCAACCAAAATATTGAAGCTTCATCGTTTGCAGCTTAGACTTCATATTAATGCTTAATTGATCACGACTTCAATTTTGGGACAATGAGCTCAAGTAATATGACAAGAGATCAGCAGTTAGGCAACCGATGCATACAATATTGGCAGATATTAAAAGCTCCTGTAGTTCTTAAAAATCTTTTTTTCCTTATACACTGTATACAACATGATTTATCAAAAATAAGCTCATTGTGACGTCAACTATCAGATAGTGTAAAACAATAGGCACTATCAGATAGTGTATTCCATTGGGAGCCAGGGGAAGGGAAGACCATGTCCTGAGACCACAGTGAAAGTCTGAACTGGAAGGAAAGAATCAAATAAAAGATAGAACACACGTATGGTACATTCATGTATGGAAAAAAGTCAACAGCATACAATAAAGATGCAAGCATCGCAAAACTAACTATTGGACCGCTTCACAAAAGCAAATCGCGCATCTTCAATTGTAAACCACTATCATCTAACTATATTGAGACAAAATAGAAGCAGAAAGCATGGAGTTGCATACCATGGTACGTTTCATTATATGACCCATCAGATCAAATCGGAATCCATCAACCTGGCAAAAAATATTACTTATGTTGAAATGTTTTGATGATTTTAATGAATATTTCTTGCTAATCCAATACCAAGAAGAAATAAAAGACATTGTAAAGCTTGCGAAAAAAGAGTGAATATTTATGAACAGAACAATCATGCAAGTCATACACATAACAACACCTAGCCCAATTTTTCAACCTTACCACCTTTCTACGCGAAAATATTCTTTAACCTCGTAACTAAAATTTTGTCATATACTACAAAAGTTCAAGAGTATTTTATCAAACGATTCAAACAAGAAACTGCGGAAAAATGAATGCTCCTATCTAGAGCAAGATTCACAAAATAAACAATATAAGAAATACAAAGAAAGAGGCCATGTCATGAGAAAAGCACCTTATACTTGACTGCCCAGTTTAAGAGATCATCAACAATTATACGCTCAACCATGTAATGCTCACTAGCTGTATTATTACAGCATGTACTGTTCTCAATATTACCATCAGCATCCCTTCTCAAGTAATAACCTGGAACAATCTTCACCATAACAACATATCATAATCGGGACACTAGGACAGCTTGAAGAGACGGAACAAGATGCTGAAGAACAATATCAGGAGGTGAAGGAAATAAGTAAATAATTTCGAAACCTTGTCAAGAACAGAAAATTCATCTGAAGGCCCACTTCCATGCACGTGATTATATACCACATCCATAACAACACGCAGTCCAATACGATTTAGTGCCTGTCAAATGAATATGAAAGGACTTAAAAAATCAAATTGCAGTGAGTTCATGAAACATCAAATGCAGATAATTAATACAAATATTTGAATATGCTACTTAAAGCAAGGAACCAACACTACACCTGCACCATCTTTCTGAACTCAATTGTGCGACAAGCACCATTCGGGTTAGAGGCATAGCTTCCTTTTGGGACCCCCCACAATACCGGATCATACCTTCGGAGACAGTAGACAGAAAGATGAGCACGATTGATAATGGGAAATGACTTTTTCATTGATATTCAATTCACAGACACCATACCCCCAGTTATACGCATCTTCATTTTGAATGACAGTAATTTGAGCTTGCTGCTCCTCTGAATCTGATGGCAATTTTTCCAGTACCGTGGCATCTGGGATGGAGGTTTTGTCATAAAGAAATAACTACGGAAGCATACCAAGAAGTGTACATGTATATAACCTCATATTCAGGAAAAAGAGAAATAATAGAGTTTAAAAAAATCGTACTGGCAAATTGAAGTGACTCGAGTTAAAAACTTGAATCAGCCAACACTATTCCACGATTAATGTAAGGAGATTAAAAAAATAACCTGTAAGTTAAAAGTAAAGGACACAATACCACAAGTTTCCATCACATCTACGGCTTTGAATGGTTCAACCACATGACAGAAGGATCTTCCAACTTTCTTCTAGTAATTGGCAGTTTCCAGAAAGTAGTTAAGAACTCGGCTTGTTAGGTAGAAACAGGATTCTTCAACAGAGTGGTGATTTGAGTATAGCATTAATGCATTATAAGTTGAAAGTAACTCTCTGTCCCAAACAACTAATCAAACTTAAACAGTTTCTTTCTTTCCTTTTTTAGCATAATAAAAATCTGAACTCAAACTTGACTTAATGTGCTAGGTAAATTAGCCAGCTAAGGGCCATCCATGAGAAAACCAAAGTTCAAGAACATTTTTCACATCAAGATACTCTACATTCACGATCTCTCGAAGCAATATCAACTGCAACATAAGGAGATCAACAATTAAATCAAGAAGGCAAAACACACAGCAACACAAACAGTGATTATCTTGATTCCTACTATTTTATTTCTCCCCAAAAAGCTAATGGTTAAAAGCAATCAACATATTAAGACAAGGAAAAAGTAATTCTCACCAACAAATTTCCAATTTTCTTTGCGATCATCAACAGAAGCAAATTGAAAGCTTGGCAACAGATGCACATGAGTCAGACCAGAATAAGACAATTTCCTCAAATGTCTGATGCCAGCTGAATCCTTCAAAAAGAAACATCCGCTTAGTCTGCAAAGCTAGTGCAATTCCTTTTCTGTATCAAGAACGAAGTCTTCCTAGCAGAGAAAAGCATAAAATTGCATGTGGAGTAAGGCAGAGAGCATACAGATTGAGCAACCAAATAAAAGAGAAGAAAGATACTAAATGCTAGAGAAACCAATGATAGTTTTTACATCACATACAAACCAAAACCATTGAGAATAAAGCCATTTTTTCCTTTTTCCAAAACGAAAAAACCAAAAAAACAGGCAACATCAATACCACCCCCATTCTGGGGAAAAAAATATAGAGATTAGAGAGAGAAAGAAAGAAAGAAAGGAAGGAAGGAAAAGATGCCTTTAATGCCCTACAGTTATAGCTTGTAAGATGAGTTATATCTTGCACTCGTAGTGCTAAAAGTAACCTTCCACATGAACCTTATGCATGTACCGAGCACACAACATTATATACCAGAAGCAGGACTAGCAAGTCCATACCAGGCATTATTACATAATTCATGGAAAAAGCTCATTCGATAGACAAGAACATGAAGCAGTCATCACAGCATATTAAAGATTTAAATCCAAAAAGAACATAGAAGTTCAGCAAGTTGCCAGAGATATGTAGCAAGATTCACAAAAAACATAGAGCATTCGCCAAAGGATATAAAAGGTATAGTACCTGACAAGTGAATGCCAGATAGCCACCACGGATATCCAGAGGCACAGTGAGATCTGTGGCACTGGAAACAACAAAGACAACGCCAGAAGAAATTAGAGGTTATCAAATCCACAGTCTTGAGGAACATTATACTATCACAAAGAGAACGGGACGCTACCTGAAGTCTCTGATATGCAGCTCATATAAGCTGACATCAGAGAAAGAAAGCAGACTGGGCTTCTCATCGGCCAAATTATCCCAGCCTTCAGGCTTCAGACAGTCGGAGTCGAGATTGACCAGCAGAGTCCGCCTACCATCCGCTGACAGCCTAATACAACACAAAACAACATTGGATCAGAAGATATCCATGTACTTTGACACATCATTCAGCAGAATATAAAGATTTATAACTGAGGCAAAACATTTAACTACTGACAGCAACTAATTGGTTCAATGATGATTCCTTCGCAGAGACAAACTGCATACCCTCTGGCATATGGATCATTAACAATGCACTTCTCAATTCGCAAGGTGCTGTAGTGGTAGACTGTAACTTCGTACACATAATAACAACCTTCCCAGCTACTTGGCCCAATGGCTCCCCAAACACTGTTAGCCTCTTGAAACTGGACAGTCTCTAGTGGTTCACTGGCAAAAGGGTCTCCATAGATGAAAGCACGGACATTCTGGCTTTAAATAAACAAGAAAAAGCCAGTGACAAAAGAAACACAGTGGTAGAAAATCCATGAACATATAGGCAAAGAAATTGAAAAAACATCCAAGCTAGCAACAGGAAAATTACTTGAGCAGTAGGAGCCCAAAGGTACAACGCTATCGATTCTTTAGTGAATATAGCACCAAGGGGACCATCATACTGGCATAGTTCATCCAAAGCACCAGGTATCTGCAATCCTGTAGCATATCTGCACACTCCATCGGCTGAGAAGCAAGGGTGTATTCCCCGTCAGTAATTTAGTGAACAAATGCTCAAAAAGTGTGTATTGACCCAAAATGTTATCGGGCATCCATAAATATTGATTCAATAGTGAAAAAGAAAAAGAGAAGCCAACGCCAAATACTCAGACAGTAGATGTAAATTATGGTGCAACAATCATCAAGGAACATCTGACTGAAACGGTGGAGCCAGTATGATGAGCCTTCTTTGTTATAAAAAACAGTGTGTTGATCATCAAGGAAGATCGTTTTGCCAACAGCACTATTTCTTTACCAAAAAAATGTGGATAATTACTGGTGTGGATTGTGGAAGTAAAGCCAAAAACTGAGGATGGCATGTGAGGTATAGAAAGCTTACAACTAAAAGCAGCAACTACTGTCTGGCACTTGAGCAAACTTTTGACATCAACATCAGGAGGAAGCTTAAACGCTCTGTAGCCCTGAATGTGAGGGAATTTCTCTACTATCTAAAGCAACGTGAAGGTCAGAAACATCAGGAGAAAAAGAAAAATATAACGCAGTAAACGCTCCAGTTTTTACCGGTGGAATACATAAAGATTCTACAGGATAACAACTGCTCGGAAACAATTTCATGACTCTGGGACTTGAATCAAACGACAAAAGAAGAAAAGATGGCAAGATCAATTGCTGTCACAACTGAGCAGATTTTTAACCTCTGCTGGCAGTCCACTAGGATCTTCATGCAGTTCTACTGTGATATCTTGTCCTGCTCTCGTGGGATTAGGAGTCAAATCAGAAACAGATCTCATGGTACAACCTTTTTTTTAATAAGGAATCCAACACATGAAAACTATGACACAACACGCACCTTGGTTCCCAGCTCCATTGACGACCAAGGCAGCAGTTCTACTCGCATACAGAAAGAAAGAACCATCACCAATATCGATGTTCCAGGCAATAATGGACGTGCTGGGCCAGTACGCTCTGGAGTAAGACAATGACAAATTATCCTCCAACTTTTCCTGCGATAAATGTAACAATAGATGAGTAAATGCAGCTGCTAGAAGCGAAATAGTTGGGATTTTCAAACTGAAACTATCAGAACTTGTGCTATGATTCTGACAATCGATCTCCTCTTTTAAACTTCTAAACAACCAAGTACCCAAAAACATACAGATAGAGCGTATTATCTTAGAGGTTTATCTCCATGAGCCAACTTCTAAATTGATCCAGATTTGTCTGACACCGCGAGGCAAGGATCTCCTTCCCTTTATATCATCAGATACATAACATCAATTCGATTATGACTACATTCATTGTGCTATAGTTTAGTCATTGACGATCAACTGCGACACAACAGCACGATATCATACAATTAAAATAACTGTAGCATTTGATCCTGACGCATCAAGAACACACCAAGCTATAAAATAAAAAATAAAAAATCAACAATCCAATCCACTTCACAAAACCCAAACTCATAAATCAAACCAATCCCACTGATCACACCGCAGCACTAACCAAATATCAATCCAACAGCAATCAGTCAATCAATTGATAAATGACCTGAGAGTGAAGCGGAGACACCGAAACCACGTCCCCGACGACCGCCATCGGAGCCCTAACCAAACCCCTGGCTAATCGAGACAAGGAGATCGGACGCCGAGGCCGAGCATTTAAATGCAGCGAGAGATCGCATTTTGTAGCGCGAGGAGCGTGACGAGGGAGACAATGATTGCCACGCTGCTTGTAACCCAAGCTGATGATGGAATGGGGTAGCGAAGCGAGATCATGGTGTCGAAGCATTGGGATCGTTTGGAAAACGGAAAGGGGAAACTGAGAATGGGGGCGGAGAGTAGACTCATGTGTGTGTTTTTTGCTGGAAAAGAGGAGAGCTTTCTGTTGAGAGAGTTCGGCGGAAATGGATAACGTGAGGGGGCATCACGCGGCGCAGCATATGGAACGCCACTTTCTGTTGGTAGCGTTACATTTAAGCAAGGCTTCAATAGGTTAGTACATGATATGGCAAAAGTGTTTGATCGAGAACAAGTCAACCACTTGTTAATTGGTTTTGTATTGCATCATATCACATCAAAAGGTTTTTGTTTTTTGTTTTTTGTTTTAGAATGTAAGTCATAGTAATGTCTATGTGATTGGTTCTATTAATTAATCACTCCACTTGGTGCAATGTGACTCTATCCTTCACCAAGGAAAAAAGGATTAGACGAGTTTAAATAAGACTGATCGTTCGGCAAATGACGGACGTAAGACTCAAATGTGATTATCAAGGAATTATCATCGATACCTATAACGGTGTTTGAAAATCGTCCCCACTCAGATTTGTTTCTAGGATCGTGCTTTGCAATAGTCCTGCACAAGAGTCATGAGAGATTATCCTCCACTGAAAATTAGACCGGATAAAAAATGACCCAGATTCATGGCCATCCGCAAATGGTGGGGTATTAGGTTGGGAATTCTGGACCCAATAAAATCCGAGTCTTTTCATACAAGGATAAAAATATCCAATCCATTTTGACCCAACTCGCGGACATCCGCATCCAATCCACAACCTGCTATCGTTTTTTAGACATCAATATCTAGTTTTTTTTTATTTTAAGTAAATATAATTTTAATTTATTTAACAATTATATGATGTTTTCGTTATTTAAAAAGTTATCCATATATAGTTTTTTTCATCCCTTATATTTTTCTAAAAATATAAACCGTTTGCTTCTAAAAATATTTTTCACCCATGGATCCGGTGACCCAACCTAAACCGTTTGCCAGGTCTACTAAAAACCAAGATTGCAGAAATTAATATACATCAAGCAGTACATGTTTCTCAAAACAAGTCGCGAGTTCCTCTACGGTTACAACTATAGAGGATCACGACGAAAGCTCAGCAAGAAGGCATGCATATTCTTGAATTCACATAACAACACGCGTTGCACATAACTTTTCACAAAAGAACATGCACATTTTCTGGTAACACTTAACTAATCCATAAAAGGATGCTTCTGTGTATCTGTTTTAAGATGATCAAACCAGTCATGGATGATGCGTATCATTCGCCACAAAAAAAGATGGTTCTAAGTAGAGAACCAAGCTGAAAAACAAGACACAAATTACACCTGGAGCACAGCATGCCATCACAAGATAGAACACAAGTGGAAATCAACATGCCAATTCGCAGCCTGGTTAGTTTATCATGCTGGTTTGAGTCCACCATACATGGAAATAAAAATGGTAACTAATTTGACAAGGTTCTCCATAGGTATCAAGGGGGCAAGAAGCATTTATTAATTACTCTTGCAAGAATGAAATCAAATACGAGCAATCGTTATGCCACCACGATCTGTAGAGGTTCATGAGGAGAGCCCAAAACGAGAGTCCAACACCTCAAACTGGACCTAAACAATTTACACATGTGAACTGGGCTCATCTTTTAAGCCAAAAGCCATGGCTAGTAGGTTATGAGATTTTCTCACATATATAAGCTGTTCTTTTTTCTACACAAATGTCAATATGGATAACCAACTCATCACATAACCTCAACATGAGCAGCAAATTCAGATCATTTTACCAAAACATATTACAAGAACCAGAAACCATCAGAAGATCGAGGCCCCCTTCTCAACTGAAGGTTTGAAATATTAATTTTTAACCACATACAGTGCATATCAGCCACAATCCAGTAATCATATTAACATATCATAATGATATATCGAACAAAAGCTTCGTTAAGCACAATTTCAAATATCAGACATGGTACAAGGGAAACTAACCATCACATATATAGCAGGGATAATAGATGTAACTTACTACGACATAGCTGCCACAAATAAGGAGAAGACCCTTCACATATAGGGGTATGTTCAAGGCAAGTCTTACTACCATGACACCATAATTTATGTAATTTTGGGGCTGCAAGGTCTGTAGTTTAGTTCTCAACTCATATGCCAATAAGAAGAAGCTCGCAGCAAAGGGATGAGTTTGAGAAGATTAATCACTACAAAGAACATTGGACTGCTATATACAAACAACCTAGCAATTTAATTGGAAAGTTTTATGTGAACCTTGGCATAATCTGCAACAAATGCATCCTTGTCCTAACGAGGACCAATACCAAATCAAGGCCTTTAACGTATTTATCTCCCTAGTACGAGCTACAACCGCAACCTTCGGTAAGTACACAGTTGCTTCGAGCAATCAATTGCACACTGCATAACAATCAGGATTCAAAGCTTTGACGCAATAGCCTTTCGACTAAGCTCATTATAGACTTGTGGGCTCAGAGTTATATTGACATACATGTGGTTTATTAGGACAATCACCAGTCCCAACATTAAGAATAGGATAATTATGTGTTCAAAGTTCATATAGAATTTTACTAGCTAGCTCAAAGCATGTTGCAAGACCTACTCCAGCAGGATTAAAATACAGAATTAACAACATACCATGGTGTTCCTCAACGAGTGTGTAGAATGCTTCAGCATCTAAGAAAACTTTGTGTGATGGCAAAAAGATGAAACCTTCAACCATCTCCTTGCTAAAATAAAGCAGCTCTGGTGTGCCCGCCAAGTTTGTTGCAACGTCTACAAGGGAAAGAAAGAAAAATGATAGGGTGACACGTAACACATTTGAAGGAGTTACCTTAAAACAAAGGATTGGCTGGATTGGGTGTCCACGCCCTCTGTGGCATCTTCCCTGCATACCACTCCCACAGTGAAAATTTAGAGCATGACCAATAAGAGAACCAGCATATTTGTTGCATAACTCACATTTGTTGCATCGAAGATGTTTGAACTAGCAAAGGGAGCTACAAGAGAGACCCTTGTGGCCGAACACATCGCTCAAGTGATCAGTTTCTGCAGGCTGCAAGCAAGATATTTCAGCAGTGGCCCTCCAATATCTAAATAAACTAAACAACAAGAACAGGATCCAGTGGATAGTTTAAGAGAAAAATCACACAAGAAAACATTCGCACTCACACTTTTGCGGTATCAAGCAAGGCACCTTCTGGTGGCAGCTCAGTCATGTGCTATCATCAGATAACTATCATATAGTAAATAAATATTAGAGAGACTTTATATCCGATTTAGAGCGGAATAAACATTATGCTCCACATTTTACACAGAACACGACTACAAGAATGCTTCTACAGTCATGCTTCTTCATGCTAGACCAACATATATATTTCAGTTACCCATCGTTTAAACACAAAATGCCCTTTCAATTCTTAAACACTAACTCATGGCACAAGTTCTCTCAAGTGATCAGTTCATATGTCGAAACACATCGTTTGCATATTGGGATGTATCATTAACATATCATGTCAAAGAGTTCACATTTCAGGACAAGAGGTAAACATTGGCCAACATATCGTTCTCATGACCGGACATACAATTCATATATGGGCATTCGCCGAACATGAAATCCATTAAACAAAAAAAAAAGCATAAAAGAATTAAGATGATCTAGAAATCAGGACTACTGGTTCTAGAACTCCTATCATTAGCATGGTATCACTCTCATTTTTTCCTGCAAGTTATGCTAGTGTCTATGTCCCGGAAAATATTCACTCAGAATGCCACAGGACTGGAAGCGTGGGATGGTGAAATCTGGGAACTTCATGCAACATCAGGCAGGTTTTCCTAGCTTAAGAATAAACTTACATAATGCAAGGATGGCCAGATGACATAGCAACAATACTGGTGGTGCTTATCAATAGACGCTGCTAACCTCAAAAAGTTTATTTACTCTGAGAATTTCTCTTTTGTTGAGCCCCGTGTTGTTTGTCTTCCTTCAACGGTCAAATGACATTAGAAAAGTAGCGCACAAGCCATATTGACGCTACCATGTGCATGAGCCATATCGACGCCACCATTGAGAACAATTCAAAGAAGAATGACATACAACCCGTCACAGTTTACATAAGCCGAAATAAAGTAAACAAACTTAGATATAACTTTGCAGAGAGGATCAGAGTATTTAAGTGTTAGGACGAAATATAAAGGACAAATATAACCTGAAAATGATCTTTTGCTCCCAAAAAATGCAACTAGTGCAGAAGGACCATAATCTTAATCTTAATACGCACAAGGCTAGTGCAACTCATCTCATGATTTTCTCCGTAGCTGTCTCCGAGGTTACGATTTCCTGCATAGTCAGGATTGCATGTTCAGGATTGTTGGTAGAACGGCCAGAGCGACAAGGAATACCTCCTTCCCTTATTCTGACCATTTTCCTTTCGTAAGTTGGAATTGCTTATTGTATTGCCACTCTTGCTCCAAACACTAGAAGATTGGCCTGAACGACCATTAGATCGGAAGCGAAATCAAGGGCACTCAGACAGATCGAAAATAGAGGCTTGAAACCCTAGATATACATATACTTAGTAACAATAAACTTATTATTTCATAGATATACATATACTTATTTCATATAGCCATACTTCTCTACTGACTAATAAACATTGTTATGCCACAAGAAAGAGGTTTGAAGCAAATGTCAAAAGAATAAGACCTTTCACAACTTCCTCTATGGATATTGATAGGATTCATCTCTCCGATCTTCTCAACATGGCCTTTTTTCCTAGGTCAAGCAACGATTCTAATAAAGCAGGAATCGCTTGTTTCAAAAACTTGAGCACTAAATATACTTAAACATGCAACCATACTTCTAGACAGAGATATAAGAATTGATGTGCCCCGAGGTTGACCAATAAAGCAAATGGCATAGAATAAGACCTTGATGACTTGCTAATTTGAAATGGATAGGATTCATATTTCATCTCTTCAAGCTTGTGAACATGGCTTTCAGTTCCTAGGTCAGACGGGAAAAACTACTGCATCACAACCATAATTCTCATCGTAATTATAAAAATTTCATAGCAATCTTCAGCAGAGAGGTCATCCATGACATGTTAAAATATTCAACGGTCAATACAACGACAAGGTGTTTCAGATGTTGGGGAATATGGATCACAAAACCGAACCTGGAAGTCACATATCACTAAACCACCAAAATAACAAAAAAGCACATTGGTGATAATACGGGAAAATCACGACTGCTTTTCAACAGCTATTATCATTAGCACAATTTTCAACGGGAAAAGCTCTTTGATAGAGTTATGCTATTGTCAAAATTTTGGAAAAATAAACACCATAATATTAAATGATCCAACGGGACCAAGACTTTGTGATTATCAAATCCATGTAACTGACGCAGGATTAAGGTCACACTGACTTAAGAATAGATGAATGACAAACCTAAAGCAGTACTTCATTACAAGCAGTGCAGTTAAGAAAAAGTAGTATACAAGGGCCATAACTCAAGCAATTGAAAGGCAAGTGTTTCCTGCACACTCACAATTTTTTAGCACTTGATGAGTGGAAAGGCCCGAGGAAAGCGAAGGGATCCCCCCTTCCCTGGTTCTGGTAAATAATCTCTATCGTGCCATGATAGCGACTTGAACTGCCACTCTGTTCCCACCAGTGAAGGAGGTCGGGGAGCATTAGCATATCCCCGAGAAGTTTAACTCGTGACCACAAACCGGAAGCAAGTTATGGTATACCCACCAGAGGACAATACAATTTCAATTATATATATGATATCAAAGTCATTATCTTAGCCTCAGACCTCAGTGCCCAGCTGGAATGCGAATCAATGTAAGATTGGGACTGACTGATCCATTGGATATTTAAATGCCACAATCATCCATGGAATCAACTCAAAACCAGAAGAGAAACTTGAGCAAGTGCAGAAAATGAAATTAACCATGCATTGAACAGCCTTGCATTTAAAAACTGGGAAAACATGAATATCCCTCACTTTATCCAGGCAAGTTCACCGCTAGATGCATCTGCATAAAACAAAGTTTTCCTGGTTACAAAAGCAAATGAAAAATTGATGAATCTTTAAATGTCGCAATCAAACCCCATTGCTAGAAAGCGCTCATGAGTACAATACCATAGTGGGAGAGGAGATGAGGTTATGACCTGCAAATTTGATTTGCGCTTGCATTGACATGTCTGCATGAGGAGGTTCAATCTAGAATCTGACCGACAAACACAATGTCTCACAAAGCGAATGAAAATATAACAACATGAATTCAGCAAGAAGTCAGATTGTTTTACTCAAACATATGACAGATTATCCTAACCATGACAAACAGAGAACAACTAAGGTGTATTAAAGGTTGTTTGATCTTGGATTTTTGTTCATAATGATCACAAATTATTTTACCATATATAAGGGTTCATGGCCTGATCAAGGCTTGGAGAAGGATGGAAAAAAAGCCATTCATAATTCACGCGCAGAGGACTTAATTCTAAGTTCATAAACAAGTTATTATCTGAAACTACTGCTCTTTACTACAAAAAGAAAAAATCATTGAGCAAGCCATTGATCGAACTACAGCCTTATTCTCTACAAGGCACAAGGGAATATCTTTCATACTTGATCACAATTTACCAACGAGGGCAGCACAGTTCAAACGCACCCTCAATCAGGCAAGCGTAAAAGCAAATGTTAAATAGCTAGACATACAAGCAGCCTCAATACCTATATATCAAAGCCACAAAATGAATACCTCATACCATAGTCAATTATATACATCATATTGGTTGTTCACAGAAGTTCTTCGGGAAATATTAGAAGGGTGTCAACGGTGGTCCCATGGAAATGTATCATCAGCCTGAAAGTATATACGAGTTTGTATATACGTAACAGGGCACCGCTGGGCAGCCATTTCAGGAGCATGCTTCCTGCGTTCAATTTCGCCATCTTTTGCCTCTGAATAGTTGAACTAGATACAACTCACACTCTCTAAAACTTCTCTGCAGTATTCCTACACCACAATCATAAAAGATCATTTGTATAAGGACAAATCGAAACCATTTAATAGCTACTGTGATCATCGATCCCCAACACGGCATCAGGGAATCACCCGATCACTTGGAGACGAAGATCACAATCATATGAGATTCTTCAAACCCACAATGGTCGTAAGGAGTCACTCCGGGTTGTTTGGAGACGAAGAATATATGTTTCACATCTTGGAAAAACAGATTAGACAGAAACCGTGGCCATGGGCTTCGTTCCCATGGCAGTGTTAGTGTTTCACCTCTGGTTGGGGAAAGAGGAAGATCGTACCTAAATGAATATCGAATCAATTACCTCAGTGATACTTCCATGACCATGAAAAGGGTCCTCAGTGATACTTCCATGACCATGAAAAGGGTCATCTTCCTCACTGTCAGTGGACTGAGAGCTGCTTGACTGTTTCATTTAAGAACTGAAGTACATCTAGGTCACCACTACTAATGCTTGCTTCGAGCTGCAAGGAACAATGCATTACCTGTTCATGTTACAAAGTATTTACGAGTTCTAAATGCTGCTTTAGAAAAACTTAGTGCCTTCCTGTACTTTTTTGCACAACCAGTTGAGCTTGAGTTTAACCATAATCTCAAGACACAATCTTCTAGTCTCAGGCACCGCAAAGCTAAAAATTTGATAAGATGAAGATGAAAAGCTTATTGGTAACGTAGACTTTTGGATTTTATTGTTCTACTCAAACTATCCAAAGCAAGGTGCTAAAATTACACAATCATACCTGAACATGAATAATGCAGAGGACGATGCTCGCAATCAGTAACCAACTCTCCTCATGGGATAGAGACAGGTTAGACCTGCAAACCAGCAATATAATTCTTCAGAAAAGTCACCTAGGGTATGCAATATCAGCACATTAAGCCATAAATGATATTGAACCCATGAATAAACTAGAACCTCAACTTACTTAGTGAGCTGAACATATTGGGGAATGTGTGGTTCAATTCCACGAGATTAAACCTCACTGCTCCAGCTTATAATAACAGAGATGCATTCAAGTTGTGATCTTTTGCATTCTCACATACATATCAACTCGAACAAAGACAGCCCAAATGGCGGAAGCCTCAGGTGCATACTCATTGAATCACAAGGTTGTAGCATCCAACCAAATCGATCACATTCATCTTGATGCAGATCCTCAATCGATCATCCTTCAGCAGCGTGTCTCGGGGAATCACCCCCGGATCTCAGATCCCCCAAGGCGGCACTAGGGTTTCACCCCTGGCCGCCTGGAGACGGTGAACGGACACGAATTCGAACCCGAATCGTCACTGCATTTCATTTCTCTCCACAGCAGGGCTTCAAGGTGGTTTCGTCTCCCCCTTGATGGACCCCTCAGATCTCAGATCTGGACGACGACATTGGGAATCATCCCCTCGCCGCCCGTAATCTTCGACCACATCAAGGTTATGTTTCACCACAATCAGCCACTAAGAGGAGGTAGATGAAGCAGATCAGATCGAACTGTATTCGGACTCCGTCGTCATCGTCGAAGGAGCCGTGGTGATCGTGGATGATCCAGCGTGGGTGGGAGAAGGAGATCGGACTCCAACTCAAACCCTAATCATCACTGCTTTTTCAATTCTCTCCACAGCAGCGGCGTCAAGGTGGTCTCGTTTCGGCCTTGATGGACCCCTCTTGATCTCAGATCTGGACTACGCCAACGATCTTCGACCACATCAAGGTTATGTTTCACCACCATCAGCCAACCACTGCGAGAAGGTAGAAGAAGCAGATCCGATCAGATCCAGCCACGATCTAACTCGAATCCGTTCACCTCGATTGAGATCTTTGATCGATGATCGTCCCATCAGCGCCGTCGGGGAATCACCCCTTGTCGATGGAAATCGGTCTTCGATCTCCGTTGCGGCGCCGGGAATTACCCCCGATCGCCGGAGAGGAAGACCATAGCCGTCGACTTTGGCTGCTGGTGTGGATTGGGAATCTGAGGATATGCCTTGGGTTGAAGAGGGTGATGAATGATTAATAGGAGATGGAAATATAGCCGTTGGGTAGTCTTCTGCGTTGAGATAACGCAAGCGATTTTGATTTTTTTTGCCTTCTGCGTAAGGTTTACGCTGATTTTTTATTTTAAGTTTTTCCTTTTCGAATTAGCGTACTCATAGTACTCGTGCTCGTTCCGAATCATTTACTGATCTCAAATTATTTATAACAATTTAAAAAATATATTTATTATAAAATAATCAAATATTATTTTTTAAAAAATTATCGTGAAATATTAATAATAATTTAAGTTATGTATTTGAATCTGACGTTAATGACAAAATTTTACTGCATCATTAAGAGAGACAAACGAATCTACTCAAAATACGTATTGAATAATATAATGATTAGGAGTGTTGTATTTAATATGGGATAGAGAGAGTATGTGTAATGGTTTGATTTTTATACTACTCCCTTGTTGTTAAGAAGTTTTTTGTTAGTGTTATTATAACGTCCTGATTTTTCATTACTTCATAATGATAGATATGACGTCACTGTCGTTGGACCCAACGTCTCAACTAGGAAAAAACCATACTTCCTGCCTTACTCATAAGAATTAAACTAAATTCACTTATACATCATTAGTCTAGAAACTTTTATTGTACTCAATTTTAACTCAGAATATCATCTTTACGACGGAATTACATCTCTTTCTAAATTCAGAATACCTTTCACACATAAGTTATATCTAACACGTTTATACATTACCTTGATCAAAATTATCTCAAATTTTTCGGATCTTTACAGTTATGGATTACAAACCAATAATTTTGGAATATTTATTGTAAAATAACATGATAATTTAAATTATGTGTTTCAACTATATGTATTACGAGATGATCATATATTATTTAACAAGCAACAAAACTTCTCAAGGTACATATTGGATACTAAAATATATATTGAGATTACAAAATAAACGAGAAAGAAGCAATTATATAATCATCACATAACATTAATGATAATTTAAATTATATTTTTAATCAGATATGTGTCACGAAACGGACAAACATTATGTGACAAAAAACCGCGTATCAAATAATGAAATATATATTGAGGTTACAAAATAAATGAGATAAAAAAAAAATAAAACCCAAGTTTCATGCAAATTCAAAGCATAAAACAATGTTTCAAGCCGTAATTCCTTTTACTATTATCATTTCTTATTTTATTGTAACGTATACATATTTTTTATCACTTGGATATAGAATCAAGTTTCCAGGTCAAATAATGCATTAACGGCCAATAATATATATAGCGTTAAAATAAAATATCGGATTAAATTTTATATCGATATCCGGTAACGATAAAAAATCAAAACGGATGGAGCATGTCACAACCCAAAAGAGCTAGTATAATACTCTCTCCATTCTATGAAAGATGCAACATTTTGATATATAACACTATTTTGTACGTATTTTGATTAGTTTTGTTTTATCATTAAACGACATAAAAATGAAAATTTTTTTAGCCGAGTTATACTGCACAATAAAAACTATCACTAATATTTTACGAAAATTTTATTAAAAAAATCATTTTATCGTTAACGAGACGATCAAAGTTCACCTCAATATATATACATAGTTAAAATATTATAATTTTTATAAGACGAAGGGAGTATTATGGTCCAACCAACAATGCTCAAGCCCATTACCTCGCTCATGTTATAGTTAGGGGTGTTAACCGGTTCAGTTTCTGTTAATCGATTTAAAAATAAAAACAGAATTCGTTAATTAATCGATGACGATTTATCGGTTTTTAAATGGATTCAACGATACGACTTTAAACAATTTTATAAAACGGTTTGATTGGATGTTTGTTAATTGGTCATAAACCGTTTATGCTATAATATTCTTTTTTTTAATGAAAGAAATTCTTTCCATTTTATTTCTTATTCATCAGTAAGCCTTTTACAATGTCGCCCTTTACTATGAATAAGCAAACAGAAACAGCCCAGGCCTATATATGTGGCCAAATGCCAATGTAACATCCTGATACATCAAGAGCTGATATATCAAGATAACCTGGTTAAAATTGGGACAATATGGTTAAAATTGACCTGAAACGGTTTTATTATTAAGTCTTATATGATTCGGTTAATCGTTTTTTCATAATCAATTATTCAATTTAAATCGTCAATTAATCGATTTAAAATTAAATCAAATCGATTATTTAATTTATTTTATTTTTAAAATTAAAATCGAATCGTTTAATAATCAATTTCATGATTTTGATTTATCAATTTCGATTTTTGATCAACAATCGATTTCGGTTTGATTGTGACACGCTTTAGCCCATCTGGTCCACGATAAATAATCAATCAAACAAACAAAGAGCCAAAAAACGAGTGATTCCTTATAGAGAATCAGCAGCCGCCGCCGCCGCCGCCGCGGAGGATCAGCCGTGTGCGCCGCCGCCGATCAGCCACCGGCGTCGCCGGTTTTCGTCTTCCACCGCTGTTGATTACTCAGGTTTTCACTTGTAATTCGAACTTATAGTCTTGTCTAGGTTATCTTTTCTGATCAGTTTAGTTTCAGTGTTTAGATTAGTTTCCACTTGTTATTCTTTGTTCAGTCTATCCGCACCATATCATGTTAGGATTTTCTTGGTTCGTAGATATTTGTGGTTTTCGATTACCTTCGCCTAGGCGCATTCAGTTCGAGGGCGAACTATAAGTTTGATTTTCCGATCACATTATAGTGTACAAGATGGACCCTGTAAGACTGAAATCCATTATAGTTTTCGATCACCTACTCGAGGGGTTGTTTGACATTGCCGTCGAATCGAAAATATTGAAAAACTGTACCAGAAGCAAAACCATTGAAGCTGTAAATGAAATAGAGCAATTAAATCATAGATAATGATTATTACAAGATGGGAACTTGGATCCCGTGCATTCAGAACAAAAGCACAGAAAAGAAGATGGCCGCTCGAATCTCAAACACTTGGCTGCGTTGGCGTTTCCTTGACAACTACACTAGCAACTTTGCTTCATCTACTCCTCGATCTTGGCTATTCTTACGTACTAATGATTGTGTATGCTATCTGCATTCTCCTTCATGATAAAAACATGTGCTAACACGCATCCACCTAAGCATAATCGTATCTTCTATATCGTATTGCTTAGCACACTGGATTATACACTTTGCAGCCAATAGTTTTCTCAGACGACGTCCCCTTTGAACTTCAAGGGTACTTGTCTCGCCTTAAATCTGCTGGTTCTCTCTCTCTCTCTCTCTCTCTCTCTCTGTGTGTGTGTGTGTGTGTGGTGTCATGGCGATTGACAATTAGCTGGGAGTAATACTAGGAGTATAGTTTCACTTCAAAGTTCAGGAATTTGTCGGGTTGAATCTGAAGGAGTAATACCTATCATTTGCTTTTTGATTCTCTCATGCAGTGATGGCCTCAATCAAGACACGGCCAAGCAGCTTCTCTCGCAACACATTGGTGGGATCTACGTCTGAGGCAGCCGCAGGACTCAAGCCGGGGCCAAATGGGGCAATATTTACCTCCTCTGGCATACCTGACATGGACAGTAAATTTCTAAGCCTCCAAAGCTAGAGTTGTTTACTGAGAAACATGCCTAAATGTATATGTTTTGGTGCGAGGCCTATGCCGATGCTAAACAATCAATTTTTTATTTTTTTTTAATTTCATTTTATCAGGGATTCTTGGTGGTGGGTTTTTTTTGGGGAGTTTAATCATGGTGATAGAAGACGCAGAAGCACCACACCATTTGTTATTGCTAAGACGCTTCATGTCACAGGGCTTGGTTCACAATCAACCTCTTCTATATTCAAGCCCCTTAAAAGACCCCCGGGGATTTTTGGGTACTTTGCCCAGTCCAATGTCATCCAAGGATGATAAGCCTCATGATAAGGGACTCGTACAGGTACCTATGTAATATGTAGTGGTTTATGGCTCGTTTACCAATCCAGCTTTCAGTGTATCATGTCTTGATCATTGTCCTGTTTATTCTGTGAAGAATGAGCTCTGGGTTTTAGTTATTTGGATTGAAAAATTTTGTCTTTCCTAGTGTAACATTTTCTGTTTGATATAGGGGAAGCAAATAGTTAATATTAATGCCAGTGCATTTTGCTTGTTTTGAACTGCAGGATAATGGTCTAAGGATAGCTTGGCAATACCAGAAGTATCTCGGTGAAGCTCATGGGAGATTGGACAACAGAGGTTGAAATTATTGGTCTTTCAATTAATATGCCTGCTCTTGTACTTTTCTTTCCCGATGATATGTCTCAAACACTCTCCATTTTTTGCTATATATAAGATCCAATCTTAGAGCATCGCAACCTTCCTTGCTTTGGTTTCTGCTTTTTATCTTCTTTTGTTACTTCACCAACCTTTTATTGGCATGTTGACCCCTTTTGTACTGTGAGTAAACTACTGATCTAATGTAGTTAACAGGTTTAGATAGTTAACAGGGCGAAGATTTTTTAGCTTTTTTATCCAACAATGCCAAGATGGCCATCTGCTATTCTGCTCGACTCAACTTGAAGAATGAGCCTCAATAGATGCTTCTAGAACAAGTGTGAAACAGATAAAATCATTGATTGCATTGTCTATTTTATGATGTCATACATGGTTGAGGAATGATACTGATAATGTGTGATTCACAGATCCCAAGCATGATTATATCAAGAGTGATCGTAAAATGTGTTTGTCTATTTTATATTGTCATGCATGGATGAGGGATGATACTGATAATTTATTATTAACAGATGCCAAGCATGAATATAGCAATGACTTTGATTGGCGGAAACCCCTCGAAAGACAATTTCTCAGCGGAAAGCTCATTGACTGTATCAGCACTGATGGTTCTACCATTGGCGCCCTTCGCGAACGTTGTTCAACATTTTTTGCTCAAAATTCAAGGTATTGCCTTTTTTTCCAAGCTGGGCTACAATGTCCTCCTTTTCTGATAAGTGCCATTGTAATGTTCATCAATGCATAACGTTGTCTTCGTCTCACGTTGTTCTTTGGAAGCGAGCTTTTGTTTCTCTTCCCTTTTTACTGCTCTCCTGATAGCTTGTTATATATTTTTGTTTGTAGGGGTGATGGTGGCAACTCTTGCGGTGGCCGTATAGCAATTCAGTCATTTTGTGCTCCTCAATGTGAA